>JAVJIF010023732.1:0-83178 GCA_038442645.1 Agave tequilana
ATGTGTTTTAATGATAATAACCATTTTATATTCACTATCACAAATAAAGTGATCAGATTTCCTCGACATTAGAATAAATTACGGTCTTTGGCAAATAGAATAGACATTATTTTATGCTATATGTTTTTTTCTAGCGAAGCATGGAAAAGACACTGGGTTGTGACGTGGGAGCGGGGAATCGAACGACGCCGGCTAGATCTCGTTCTAGCATCAACGAACCCTGTACTCGAATCCACGAGTTCAAACCCACGAGCAATTTACTTGAATCCACGAGTAAGAAATAATAACTCGAATCCACGAGCAATTAGAGAGATAATCAAAGCTAATAATTGTTGAATAAAATAACAAAGATACAATGACCTTATATAGGCAAATAAAAAAAATACTACTCTAATTAGGAAACAATAATCTATTCTTAAAGAAACAAAAAGAATTAAAAGAGTCCTAATCCATTTATGAAAACTAATTCTAATTCTAAGAGAATAAAATAAAATAAACTAAAAGAATTTCTTTATGATTCCTAGTTAAAGAAGTCTTCAAAAATCTTTGTCCCGTCAGGAATTCAACTGGAAGTCAATCTGAAAATCTTATTGTTTGTTGTCCTCTCTCCTACATCAGTCATTTCCTCTTCAAAAGAACTCCCCCTCGAGTTCCAATCAAACCATGAACGATGTCATCTTTAGCAAACTCTGCTTGACGAAAAGTGTGATCCGAAAATCTTGATCTGCCTCGAGAAGTTTTCAAAGTGCAATTGACGATAGAACTTGGTACAACCGTGTAAAACACCTATAGTTGTATTACATGAAATAAATAGCATCACCTTAGAAAATCTGAATCTTTTTCACTTGTAACTCGACAAGTCAAACATCTCCTTATAGTTGTAGGATAATGATAGATCATGCTTCGTTACGCCCATGCGCCAATAGTAAGTGATATTAACTTGAAAATTTGAAAGTTTGCATATCAAGCACTCTCCTTCTACATGAAAGGATCTTCGAAATTATGAAAAAAATAGATGCACTGTATTGCTAATGTGGTTTATGCTCTCCCACATGTTCCAACTTCATCTCCTCGAAAATTTCAATAGAGAAAACAACCTTCAGAACTTTATTCTCCTAGAAATTCATCCAGTAGTGTGGAAGATTCGGTAGACTGGCTCTAGGAATAAGATCTATATGATGTTGTATACATCTCATAGACGGTAATCTTTTCGGTAGCTCACTGTGAACAACTCCTTTAGACTCTTCCATATAATAGTTCCACTTTCTCTGAAACTTCAGTAGATAGAGTAACTTCTTCTTTGACCACTAAAGAAGATCTCTGTTTTGTTTCTTTTAATTCCATTGGGATAGGTGGAATTAATCTCATGGCAATTTTTCTGTCCTTCCAATTGAACACATAAATGTTCTTTTACCTTTGTGGTTAGCGTTAACATCATGATGACATGATCTCCCCAAAAGAATATGGTATGCGTCCACATCAACCACATCTCAAGAAATAATATCTTGGTAATATTTCTAATTGAAATAGGAACATATATAAATATGTTACCTTGATAGAGGGACCCTTTTTGATTCACCCAATAGTGTAAGGTTGAGGGTGTGATTCCATCTCTAACTTCAAGTAGTCCCACAATTCACTAGAAATGATGTTCTCACAGCTTCCGTTGTCAATAATGAGGTTGCATATCTTGATATTGACCGAACACCTTGAGTAGAAAATTTATGTCATTGCGCAGTATCTTTTAGTCGCATTGCAATATTTGAACAGCACACGACATAGATTCGTTGATGATTGTAAGGGAGTATAATAATGGTGGTTGTGGTAGTGAAGGTTGAGGTGGTGGTTGTTTTGGTGGTTGATGTGGAGGTTGATTTGATTGATAAACATGTTCGCTTCGGTACGTACCACGTTCATCATTCTTGATGGACAATCTCTTTAAGTCTTGGGCCACGTTGTCCAACATTGATTTGATTGTGATGATGTCTCCTTCAAAAGAGTCTGCCCTTACGGAAAGGCGTTGTGAACCATCGTTGTCTCCCCCATCGTCGAAATTGCCGAAACTTTAATATCAATTGACTCGGGAGCGGGAAACGAACGACACCGGCTAGATCTCGTTCTAGCGCCGACGAAACCTGAAAAGATCTTCAGGTAGGAAAGTACTTGAATCAGAAGCAAGAGATAACTCAAATCCACGAGCATTGGAGAGATAAACTCAATTTTATTAATCAAAAGCTAATAATTGTTGAATACAAAAACAATGATATAAGAACCTTATATAGGTAAATAAAAAATACTGCTCTGACTAGGGAATTATAATCTATTCTTAAAAGAAAACCAAAAGAATTAAAAGAGTCCTAATCTATTTAGGAAAACTAATTCTAATCCTAAGAGAATAAAATAAAAATAAACTAAAAGAAAATTTTTAGGCTTCCTAATAAAGAAGTGATGTGAAACAGGGACTCTGTAGTGTGGTATTATCAGTGATAAATCCAAATTCCGCAACGTTTCACCAAATTAATGATCTTTGGCAGGAAAATTATTTAAAACCAACAATGAGACTAGATGAATTTTAACAACAATTTGTGATGGTTGTCTCTAGATAATTCTGATCTCACAAAATCAACTACAATAATCAGTTAAATTGAAATAGTCTGACTTGCAAAATCAGGATCAGTAACTAACAAGCATCAGCAGATACAACACACTTTTTCACAATTTATAGAGGACAACAAATTAATAAGATAAAAGTATAGAGATAAATCTATTGTGTATAATCCAATTGATACTTTGACTGTTGAAATAGAAATTACCTACCGCGAAGCTTTGTTCTTAGGTAACTGACACTGCGTTGATCCTGTACGGCTAACCTTGTTGATGTTGTTGTTGCTGCTTAACTTGCACTGAACTTATTCTGTGGTCTGATGTGGACATCACTTGCAGGTTGAACGAATTGTTGAACAGGTGCTTGGAATTCTATTATGGAAGAAAGGCTCCAAAGGGACCGAGCAAAGGCAACAGAAGATGATGGTCCGTTTGGCTCGAGCAACGTAGAACCTCACCTTCTTACAGCAAATGGCTCAACAGAAGGACAAGAGGAGGGAACTCGCCAAGAAGAGGCGTTGGCCGATAAAGCATGGGCCTCCTCCTGTGATGTAGGAATCAGCGGAGCTCAAATCAAGACTGAAGCACAAGAAGCGAGCGAGCTGTATGAAGCTCTGGAGCTTGAAAGTTTAGCATTGGAGATGCAAGAGCTCTTGCTGCGAAGACGAGGAGGCAAGGAGGCTATTGATGATAAGGAGGCACTAGAGATCAGTAGAGGTTAACGTTGGGGGAGTCGGGGTCTAGGAGATTCTGTTGGCGGCACTCGCAAGCGGAGGAAGGAGAAGGAAGACAAAGGTGAGGATGCTTCGTGGTGGTTAAGGACGATGCAGAGGTTGGAGATGGTGGCACACTTGTGGCTTTGGGGCTATTTGCTGAAGTTGTTGTGGTGTGACCGTGGGATTGCTAGAGGATGAAGAGAGAGAACAGTGGGATGTTGTTCTTTTTTTTCTTTTGTTGGGTTCCTTTGCAGGTAAAGAAAAAGGAAAAGAGAAGAAGAAAAGGAGGGACACGTGAGGGGTTTGGTCACGTGGGGGAAGGACGGGAGAGAAACAAAGGCTGCTGGTTTTGTTTTGTTTTTTATTGTCGGGAATTTTTTTTAATTTTCTGTAAAAGGAGTTGGATGGTGGAGAGATAGTGAGTGGGATTTGAGATAAGGAATTGGAGTTTGAATTGGGATTTGAGAAGAGATAAAATTTTGGTAGAAGGGATAAGTGATAATTAAGATTTGGATTCACACTTCAAATCTTATTTGAACTGGATTTCACACCCGAATTCAAAAATAATTTCATTTCGAAAATCCAAATTTCATTCAATAATCTTTTTTTTAAATTTATGAAAAAATAAATGAGATTCCTAACTACATGTTAATGCAAATTTTTCTACCTAAACCTGGCTTTGATATCAAATGATGTGAAACCGGATGCAAGTGATGTCAGAAATCAGTGATAAAGCTGAACTTACTAATTTCACTACAAACTACAATCTTCGGTAGGAATAAACTTAAAAATAATCATATGGCAAGATGGTTTTAAAAACAAAATTATTATACTCACAATGTAGAAAATTTTAGTCGTCACTAACCACATGCAATACTTAGTTATAAGGAATAATCCGACTTGCAATATCGAAGCAGTATAACACACTGATAACAGAATCACAAACACTCACTAATATTTGTGGACAACAGAGAATTCATAATAATATTCTAGAGCTAAAATAAGCGGTGTAGCTAACAGTAAACTGATATACTAAAAATAATAGTTACCTACCGAGAAGCCACGTTCTCAGGTTTCCATTGTTGTAGTTGTTGATCTCGTGACTGAACTTTTACTTGTTGAACAGATGTTTTCGTGTTTGCTTTGATGGTACTAATTCTGAATCTGTGCTTGATGTTGTGGTTTCAGGGTTGTTGAAACACTAGAGATCAGGTCTGTTGTTATTCTCTCGTTGCTGTCAAAGAGGGCGTTGGAGGCGCTTGATTTGTAGAGGGAATTCTATTGTCGTCGTTGCTTGTGTCAGCGAATGTTGGCACATGTAGAGGGGAGGGGCGGCAGGGGAAACAAGGAAAGAGGAAATTAGGTGGGTATCCTTGGGGCTTTGTATTTGCTCACACAAGGGGAATGGGTGGCATAGGGGGAAGCCACAGGTGACAACCTTAGTCTGGTTTGTTCACATAAGATTGGACAAAGATGATGGGTGGAGATTTTATTTGTGATGCTGTTGTCACACAGGGAAGAAACATAAGATAGTGGGGATTGGTGGGGAAGGAGGTTCACGCAGAGGAACAACAAGGAGAGGGTGGTGGGTGCTTGTGGGATTGAATTCTCTCTGTTGGAGCTCACGCAGGTGGATGAAAAATTGGGAAAGCAGGTGGACTAAAATGGTAAAGGGTGGTGCTTTGTTTTCTGTTAGAATTTCTGGTCGGTGGAGTTTTTGTAATTGGATTAGGTTGTGATTGAAATTTTATAATGGTTTGGATTTGTGTAAGTGGATAAAAGGATAGGCTTTGTAATTGAAATCTGAATTTTGAATGGAGATAAGATTAAGGTAATTAGAAAAATGTTCGCACTCTAATCCTTAATGAAAATGAATTTCACATTCAAATTCAAAGGATATTTTCATAACTAAAAATTCACAATTTGTTTTCATGAAAAGAGTGCATTGACTATTTATTTCAAGCAAAATCAATTAAATAGGCTTCAATAATTAGAGTTTTCCCACACAACCGATGTAGTATTACACACTAAATAAATAAACATGAATAAATAATACTAAAAAGAAGGTACAGACTCCAGCTGAAAACATAACTCTAGCTAAATTCAAATAGATGCAACTCGACGCCTCCTGCGCTGATACATGTGATCGTATCTCCTCTTCAGACGCGCCAATGTCATGTCCTCATCAAGAAGCCTTCATAATTTCTTGTCCCTTCAGAAATCCAACTGGAAGCCAATATGAAAATCATGTTGTTTGCTGCCTTGCTCTCCTACATCAGGAACTTAAAAACAGGGCAAGCATGGCAAGTGTGTTTGACTTGTTTCACTTCATCTAACCTCACCTGACGAAAGATCGTCTGAAATTGAGCCACTTGTTCTACTTTTCTTATACTAATAATTCCCCATTTACCACTATGCTTAACAAAAAATAGGGTCATCCTTTGCGCCAAGTTTGCAAGTCCCGGCTATCAAAGCTGCTAACACTTCACTCATAAGATGGTGTAAAACTCAACGCAAAATGATTAATTATTAACTCTGTAAACTCTACTCTCAAGCATCAGAAGACCACATTCCGCGATCCACACTGTACCTTTTTCTACTCCAAAGCTGAACTATTTACCTAAAACAACTTTCTTCCAAACATTCAAACCTTATTACAGTCCTAGTGTCAAATTAAGTTAGCAAAATATAAAATAAGTACATGGATTTCAATAGTTTTGAATTTGGTTACGGTTCTCTGCTATCACTAAAAAATATTTTGGAAAAAGAGAATAGGACATTAATAAAATTGACGCAATGGTTTCTCTCCCTCTCTAACCCTATCTCAATAATTTGAGCAAGCATCTTCCCTCCGTCTCCTCTCATATTTCAAATTTTACATTTTACATTTTTTTTCAAGTGCATTCTCCAATATCCAGACAAGGCAGATATCATGACTCCACATGGCCCCTAGCAATAATACAACTTTACATTGCATAATTTGCAGGAACCGATCTGTATTGTCTTTGATTATGCTAAAAGACTTTCAATTATACAGTATAGTGATGAGTAATTACCATACAATCGGCGGGCAGAAAAACGAAGGTACGCAGTATGATAATATGCTAAAACATTACAGGATAAGTTATAAATAAAGTCATACCTGGCCATCACGTATTAACCTGCTGATCTTAGTATTACATATCAGAATATAGACGCAAGAGGGGCAATTAAGTTATTTATCATCCTATTATCTGTTGATATCAAAACCAGGGTGTCCAAGGCAACCTCCTCTTCCAAATCCCCCAGTATAAAGTTCTCCTCCAGAACCAACTGCTACACTATGAAACTTTGAGGCAGCAATCATCTTAATATAAGAGTCCTAAAGTGCAACAACTTTGCAAGGCAATTTTTGTATGTGAGCATTGCCAGTTCCCAGTTGATAGTTTGTGCCACTCCCCCAAATGAAGACTTCAGCAGCAACTAAAATGACACAATAAATGACCACATCATTAAATAAATTTTACAAAGAAGACATGAAAGAACAAGAAATAGTCCATAGCTGAAAACAAGATTCCATTGAATAAATAATACTGTCAGTAAAGAATTAAACCTCTGTTTACAAACTGTCATATATTAAAAGGACTCAACCAATACATACCGGTAAGGATAATGTTTCCTATGTCTCAGTGATGGGGATGTCATGAGAGAAATCGAATTGAGTCTGTATTTTCTTTTTGAGTCTAGCGTGTTTTTTTCTTTTCTTTTATTTGTCTTTTTTTCATGTTTAGTCCCACATCGATTATGTGGTGAAAAGTCAAGACTCGTATTTCAATAAAAATAGACCAAAATTTTGAGAAATAAATATTTTGGGGTTTTGTCCCCTGATAGGTGTGCCTCCCATGGCAGGGTGTGAAGCCCTAACTGTGAAATGACGTGAGGTCAAAATCGAGGAACATGCGACGTGACACAGCGTGAGGTCAAAATCGAGGAACGTGCGGCGTGAAGCAGAAAGGTAATGTAATCATTAATTATTTTCTTTGATCTCTCATCTTTTTCAAAAATTCTTAGACCTCCTCTTTCGTTTCACATCAATTTGGTATCCGAGCATGGTTAGAGAAAAAAAATAATAAGTGATGAAATTAAAATTATAATACAAGTTTCTTGTGAAAAAATTTCCGATATGAAGTCGGTACAATTTTCTCTGAATTATTCATTGTTTCTTTCTTTTCATCTCTTTTATTAAATAATCTCATTCATTTCTTTTTTCATAAATTTCAAAAAAATTACAAAATCTTTTCAATCTCCTCATTATCTCTTATCTTATATGAAATCCCAACCATAATTCAAATCTCAACACCAAATCAAATCCTCAGCCACAATTTTAAATATTTAGTACAAAATAACAACCAAAATATTTTTATAAAAATAAAGAAAGCCCCTTGTTTTATTTTTCCTCTTCTTTTTCGCTCTTTTTTTTCTTCCCCTCCCCAAGAGAACAGCAACATCAGACATCAACGAGCACAAGTCATGTGGATTAACAACTGTGAATCACAAAACTTAACAAGTCAAAAGTACAAGACGGGTACCTAAGAACCGGCTTCTCCATAGCAGTTTCAGATTCAGATCCAATGTCGAGTCACCACCACCTCATGTATACTCGCCGGAGTCGAGTTCTTTCCACCCTGCGAGAATGATAGGGACATTAATGTTATGAGAGAAATCAAATTGAGTCTGTATTTTCTTTTTGAGTGTAGTGTGTTTTTTATTTTATTTGTCTTTTTTTCATGTTTAGTCCCGCATCAGTTATGTAGTGAAAAATCAAGACTTATAAGCCTATTTAAAGGCTCCATTACTTTCAATAAAAATAGATCAAAATTTTAAGAAAAAATATTTTAGGGTTTTTTCCCTTGAGGGGTATGCCTCCCATGGCAGGGTGTGAAGCCCTAACTATGAAGCTAAAATTGAGCGGGCGGCGTGAAACGATGTAAGGTCGAGATCGAGGAGTGTGCGGCGTGAAGCAGCGTGAAATCCGGGAAGGTGAAAACTCTTTTCATTTATCCATTAGGTAATCATTAGTTATTTTCTTTCATCTCTCATCTTTTCAAAAAATCCTTAGACCCCCTATTTCGTTTCACATCATTCAAACTGGGCAAAAAAAGGAATTACCTGAATCAAGCTCATTTCCAACAGCTTGCAATACAAGTCCAGATAGAAGGTCAATAGAAATATGACATTTGGCGTCCTCCAACGTAAGGGATGCACCAGATTGTAGGAGTACACTTGCCACAGCAAGATGGCCAAAATGGAGTCATGTGCAGGCTGCTACATCCAGACTCCCCATCTTGAGAAAAGATTTTACTGGTCATGCAGAGGACCAGATTTCAAATATAACACCACATATGATATACTACTATGAATATGTGTGTGGAAGAGAGATCCATTTTTATCCGTAAATTTGTGGGTTTTTTTTGTTATGTTTTATTTTGAGTGTGTGTTTTATGGCATTCTCTTTCATCCAAAGGTACCCCTTACAATTAGAAAAGGGTTTTTTTTAGATATGTACTCCCCAAATCTTCTATATTTAAAAATTTACCTCCCAAATCATATATATTGTTGGTATACCTACCAAATCTTCAAGTCAAAAAAATACCCACCATATTAATATCTGTTAGGATTTCAATAGATTATGACCAAAAAACCTTTTATACCCCTACTTTCTCGCATATAAAAAAAGAGGGAAGGAGAAAAAAAGAGAGAAAGAAAGCTTCATCTTCCTCTTACTCCAAAGTTCTCTCTCCATCAACTCCGCCGCCAGGTCCACTCTGCCACCACCTCCACCTCCGCTTTCCTCTATCTTTGATCTCGTCGCCGGCGACAACCACTGTACCACACTGCCACTACCTCCTCTGTCCACACCACCACCTACGCATTACTCTCTCCTTGATCTCGTCGCCGACAACAACCACATCCCACCACCTCTTCTCCCTTTCTTAATCTCGTCAGCGGCAAAACCACACCCTCACCACTTCCTTTCACCACCACCTCTCTCCTTGTTTGAGCTCAAAGAATCTTGTTGATAAATTTTAGAGTTTTTTAGCGGGTTTGATGATGAGATAAAATGGTGCTTAGAATGAAATGTGATTTTTTTTTTGATGACATGAGGATGGAGATGAAGAGAGGGAATGGGTGTTTTTGGAGGTTAAAGAAGGTTTAAAGCCAGGTTCTTAATGAAAAAGTTCATAATGGAGAAGAGAGGAAAGAGAGTAGAGAATGGTAGTGTTGGAATTTAAAAAAAAAATATAGCACTTACCAGAAAAAATCAAAATATTCCTTTTTTATTCTATTAGATTAATAGTGGGGGCAACTTACCTGGGTTTTAAAAGATTTGGAGGATATAGAATCAATATAAAAATTTGGAGATAGAAGATTTGGGGATACATATATAAAAAACCCATTAGAAAAATGTGATTTAGCCCATTGCAGCTTTAACACATACAACAATAGACTGGGTTATCTAATTTCCTAAGTTCCAAACTTTACAAAGTCTTTATTACGACTTTTTGAGATCAGTTACATGGATTCTTTTTCTCCATTCAGTTAAGGGTCATCTTTTCTGTTGAATTACAGTGGCTATATCCTTTTACATGCCACAACTGACGCTCAACTGACGCTCATTTTGGTCTATTTGTAGCCTATCTGCCTATAACCCTATTTGTATTCTTACCTATCACATTCATGGGTCTGTTTCACAAGTCTGAGCCATCTCAACAATTCTTCCACATATTATCCTCGACTAAATGCAATGATTTCTTATGTTGTCTTCTAGATCATCTATCTTGATATTCTTCTCTTAGCTAGACAAACTTTTTGACATTAATCAGATAAAAACAAATTCACAGTACTTTATTTTCCCTTGCCACAATGCACACAGATGTGTGTCTGTGCATGTTTGTGTGTATCACTAAATTTGCAGAAGACCGAGAGACTCTCCAGCCAAATTCTCCAGACAAATTCAGATAGAGATGTGTCACGAAAAGTAGTCCACCACATGATCAACTTATACAAGGTTGCATGCGGAGACAGGCAAGACAACAAAGCAAGAGAGAGAGAGAGAGATGTTCAGTCTACTCCAAAACAGTCAAGATACATGCAGTGCACAGGTAGTGAGGTATCTCTCTATCACAAAGTAATTCCCAAAATTTCATAAAGCATCTGTAGTCCAACTAGTCTATAAAAATTCATTTCTATGTTTCTCCAAGTTTGAGCCTAATTTCTACTAAAGCTACTTACATTCATCTATTCTACACAATAGAGTGGATGTGATGGCTTTCTCCTTCCTAAAAAACCAGCACACAAATTCCAAGGTACCAAATTCATCTTCAAAGTTTATTACAACTAAGAAACTTATCAAACTAAGAACTCATCCACATCCAAAGCTATGAATCTCAATGGAAAAGTCTCCATAATGTAACTATGGAGACAACATAACTTCCACACTCAGGGTGTGTTTGGCATTGTGTTTAAAAAGGATTTTCATGGCTTTTAAAGCAAATAAGTGCTTTTAAAAAAAAAAATAGATGTTTGGTATTTGGTAATCGATTCAAAAAAGGACTTTTTGGGAAAAAAAAAACATAAGCCGAAAAGTTACTTTTTGGAGAAATCAGAAAAAAGGTGTGTTTGGCATTGCTTTTAAAAAGGACTTTCATGGCGTTTAAAGCAAATAAGTGCTTTTTTAAAAAAGTTAGATGTCTGGTAACCAATTCAAAAGAGGACTTTTTGAAAAAACATAAACCAAAAGGCTGCCCTTTGGAGAAGCCAGAAAATCTGGCTTTTCCTAACCATAGAAGCAGAACCATCTTACAGTGATCTCCTATTTTCTCTCCTATTTTTTTCTCTAGCATGATCTCTCATGCAATCTATCCAATAACTGAAATTTTTTATTATTCTATGCGGTCTTTCTATAAATCTTATCTATTATTTCTCTCTTAAATTAATACTTATCCAAATTGTTCCTAACGAAATTATTTCATTTTATTTTTATTAATAAGCACTTAAAATTTTAAAATTATCAAACATCATAAATCTTGTAAAAGTCCTTTACTAAAAGACACTTTTTGATAAATTCTTCTCTATAATGACTTATCTATAAGCACAAGCGATCCCAAACACACCCTTAGTCAACACCTGGTCACAAAAGTTCTACCCAATGCTCTCCGTTGACTGTCCCAAAATCCTTACAGTTACAATTTAAAGATCTATAGTGCACTCAATCTGTCAGTGCAAAGTATGAGGTACCTGTGAGTTGATGCCAACCTTGCTACATAATGAACTTCCTATTTCTTTATTTTATAACCAAAGTATGTAGTATAATGTTTAACATTGAAATATGTAGAAAAATATGTGTCAATATACTATCAAAAGCAATCCAAAATGGCAAAAATGTTATTGAGTTAAAGTCAAGCTACCGGTAATTTATGCACTGGAAACATAAAAGGTTAAAAGGACATACATATAAGGCCATGAGGGCAGAAATATACAGATGGAACTGCAACATGAAGGGTATAATTGACTAACCCTAGCATCAGGATCCGCACCAGCAGCAAGCAGCCTCTTCACGACAGGCACATGATTCCTCCATGTTGCGATATGAAGAGAAGTAAGGCCAAACACATTCCTTGAATCATATTTCCACCATTCTTGTTTAGTAATACCAAGGTTGAATCTAGTTCAGCTACTGATCCTTGCTGGGAAATAAACCACAGATCTTTTGTAAAACTGTTTGGCGAGAATTTGCGTGATGAAACATGTTTCCCAGTGCTTGAAGGTGATTGCAAAACCTCCATGAATGTGAATGCTGGCTATATCACACCACATGTACAATTTGTTTGAAGCTATCAAACTAAAGCCGCCAGAGTTCAGGATTCTTGTAACATCAAAATTCTTCAAGCATAAAATATCTCATTCTCTAATCTCTACAACTGTTTCGAGTTTGACACTAGCTCAATCCATTACTTCTGAAACAATAATTTCGTAACAGTTTATTAGTAATACCAAAGACCCAAATCCTTGAAAAGGACTAAGGCTTAAACCATCTATCCTAGAGCTAAAACTACACATCAGACACCCAGTTACCTGAATTCATTATCATTTTTCTGTATAATATAAATATCAAAGCACAAAGTTCATCTCTATACTCTCTCAAACTATTGGCAGGGTTAGTCACAATGCTACATAAGCAGCGGAAGTTTGCGGTGCATACATGGAGAACACGCCCGACAGTAATTCCTTTACAAATACTCCTGTCAGAAATGGTAATTTTGTATCAAAAGATAGTAAGTTCAACAGCATCATTGAGAACAAAGTTCAGAGAACCATATCAGTAGAATTTGCAATGTAATACTCCTTTTCTTGTATAGAAGAATGAAAAGAAAATAGTTAAATATTAATATATCAGAACAAGAAAATCTGAAGAATTATCTGAATGCAAGCACACAAATACAAGGATGCATCAACATGGTCTTGAATAACTGAAATGTACAAATAAAATATGGAACCAAAAACTTTTATCACGCCATTGGTTTTGTTAGCTTAGACAATAACCAACTAAAAACCTCTGTACGTTTAGAATTTAAAATGCCACCACATACCATGGCTTCCTACCAAAGAAGAGAATCGGCATACTGATAATGGCGAATGATAAAAGACAGAAACCAACCATCAGGGGAACTTAACCATAATGTTAGTGATAACAAATAAAATATGGAGAAACCACCTACATTTTGGGTCATATACATATATATGACTCAACTTTACTTGCATATAACATTTTGCTGAACTAATAAAGTATATTTGCTTATGTTGAAACTTGAAAGATTCATCATCTCTAACCAAATCCAGATCACCAAAGGTCTAGTGATTTTAAACAACCTAATTATATAACTACCAGGCAACACTTGAATGTCCTATATACCCAGCAAAGAGCTCTCTTAATCAAACAAAGAGTTCTACTGGTTCAAGAGTTCTATATTGGTTATAGGAATGGCAATTTTACCATGTTAATATTGACACATTATGACATTAATCACAACAATTTACCAATTGGACATGTTGTATAGAGCTTTCAAGGTCTAAATTAACAATATAACCAACTCAGACTCAATGAAAATGCTACATAGGTAATATTAAAGATATTTAGCAGTGCTAACATTACAATACCAAATACTAAACAGATTATATGGTGTTTATAAAGACACAGTAGATTTACAATAATTTGAATAATTCTTAATAAATGTTTGTTTTGTTAAATAAAAAATAGAACAGTTAGCGAATTTCATTACAACTTTCCTTTTCATAGGGTGTGAATGATCAACAGGTTTTCCTCCAAAAAGAAATAAGAAAAAGAAAGGCCAACTGGAGAACCCATATAATTACTCTCAAACACAGGATAGCCCATTAAACATTATGAGAAATTAAAATTAGCTGATAAAGTGTGGAAAGGTCCTGGATTTATTGTAGAAAAAAGAAAGAAAGCAAAACTCAATTCTATGATGAAAGTTTATACTTGTGTAAACTCGATTTGATGTTATCACTGCTTCTATCTTTCTCCTTTTGAAGAAAATGGAACCAAAAAAAATGCTTTTTCTCTACCACACAAATTAGTGTAATTAGAACCATCAGCAACAAACTGTAATTCCTTTAGAATCCAGAATAACAATACTGCTAAAAATTTGCAGCCGGCAATTAGCGTCAAAATAAGTTAACAAACATTTAAACAATCACAACAATTTATAATATAAGAATCCCAAATTTAATGAGCAAATTAAACGTGAATTCTGCAATGTGAAACTTCAAAATAACACAGTTGATCACATTGCCATCCCCAAGTAATTATAACATAAGATATCACATACACCAATCAACAAAATGCCTAGCTCTTCGAATCCCAGCGGCACAAGCAATAAAAAAATGAGAAACTGACTAAAAATGAAAAACCATGCCAGGATTAGATTCCTAATGGATAAATTGCCAAAAAATAACCTAACTTTTCCATCAAAACAGGTAAAAAAAAATACATGCAGATGAAATCAAGTACAAGATGAGATTTTGACCCGCGAAATCAAATGCCCAGATCGAGAATCGATCCCAAAACTCATAAAATGATGCCACGGATACGAATCAATAAAAAATTCAGTAAATTCACCAAGGAAAAAAACATGAAGAAGGAACTCACCAGAGATCTCTGAGATTAATGTCGGTGATTTTGTTATTTTCTCCACATCCTTTGGATTTATATTCTCGAAAGGTGAATCAACGCCCGGAATGTACTCTAGAATATACTCTCTCGGAGAGTTTCTGAGACCCCAAAGGTCACAAACTCTTCTCTACGATCCCGCCCCACTTCTAGGTGACACGCATTTTTCTAGTTTTCACGGGCATTTTTCGTAGTAAAACACGCTCACTGGCCCCGCCCAAAATCCGTAAACGGATATTGTCACCCGTAAAGGCTCTCCACAGGTTAAGAGGCTCCTCCAAGTCCAAATCTAATAAAAGCCTCCAAAAAATTTAAAATGGCAAAAAGATCTTTCTTCTTCCTCCTCCTCTCTTCCTCTCACCTCCTTTTTCCCTCTCTACCTCCGGCACCCCCTTCCCCCTCTACCTCCTCCTCCTCACAACCCCCCACCCCCGTGACCTCCGACACCCCCCCAACCTCCTTCGCCGCTTCTGTCCCCAACGACCTCCCCCCTCTGTTTCGGCCAGTCATGTTCGGCAAGAGGCGGCCGAATAGAGATATATAGAGATCTCTCTATTCGGCCAACTTCGGCCGAAAAGAGAGAACTCTGTTTGGCCGGCAGAGGGCGGGGGGAGAGTGGGGGGAGAGTGTACCGGAGGAGGGGGTCTGTCGTCGCGCCGACAAGGTTGAGGAAGAGGTTGAGGGGGTACCGGAGGTCCCGGGGGGGCTGCAGGGGAGGAGGAGGCCAGGAGGGAGGGGTGTCGGAGGTCGCTGGCGGGTCAAGGGAGGCCGGGGGTCGCCGGCGAGGGATGGAGAGGATGAGGAAGTGAAGGGAGAAGGAAGGAGGAAGATGAGGGTTTTTTGGACATTACATCATCAGTAAAATTGGAAAAAAAATAATAATAGCACACTTCTAAATATTTTGGGGGGCCTTTATCAGTTTTGGGGTGGCAATATCTGTTCCCCCAAAATCCCCGCTACTTTTTCTTTTTCTTTTCTTTTTCTTTTGGGCTCCTGTTTTCAAAAAGACCAAACAGTAAATAGGTGATCAAAAACCAAAAGAATAAACTAGTATACCACTCTATCGGCAGTGGAAATCGACCACAGAGCGATAGAGAAGAAGAGTGGAGGATGAAAGTACATCTAAAGGGGGATTGAATAGGTGTACAAGCTAATTTAGCACAAGTGATGCGAAATTTAAAACTTAACTAACATAAAATGTGTAACCAAAAGTGAGTCCGAATTTTCTGTGAAGGGCTCTGGAACTACTCCTCGAGATTCCTCTAAACTAAAAGTTGAGCTGCTTCAATATCTCTCTTGGTTGAATACAGGTGTGGACACACATAACTATATCAAGCATATATATAAATGAGCAATAAAAGTAAATGCAAGATATACGAGAGAGTGAGAGAGAGATCCAAACGCAAACACAAGGATATGTTTTGAGGTTCGAGCCACTGTTCAACGTCCCCGCCTTCACATAGAAGGATTTTCAACTACCCACTAAGCATCTTCCACAAAGGGACCTTCACCGAAAAATTACAAATACAATCGAGAGTACACAACTCCACTTTTTCAAACACAAACCTCTACACAAGAGATGGGCACTTAGCCAAGCGCAAAGCAAAGGAAAAATACAACTTAGTGATCACTAAGATCACATATAATCTCTTGGTGATCACAAATGATCACAAACAATTTCTCACAAAAATAAGATCCTAAAGATAAGTTTAGAGTTGGTAGCTCAAGTGTGAGAAAACAAAGTATATGGAAAAGAAAATCACAAAGAAAAACACTTTGGAAAAACTCTAGATAGATATGAAAAATAAAGCACAAAATAAATTTCTCAACTTTTTTCTTTAATTTTTTCAACACTTTGAAAACAAATAAAGATATAGAATTTTGGCACAAAAACTCTTTAAAAAACTTTGCTAAAAACATAGAAGAAGTGTAGAATTTAGGCTCTTAAAATCTTAGTTAAAACTAGTCGATCTTCACGTGCCGAGTTTATAGAGCTGCTGTAACTGCACGACCTTCACGTGCCGAATTTGTTGTAACGACTGTGATTATTGGTGATGATTAGTGGAATTGCTGTGATTGCATCTCAATTTTGCATTATTTGTAACATTTGCACATTTATCATTGATTATTCTTTATTTAACTTTACTATTTAACTCTCTTTTTGTTTATAGTGTGTAGTTATTTAAAATAGGAAGATAATGACGAAGGAAGCTTCAAATCTATCCAATTATTCTATCTAAATTCAGATTTCAATTTAAATCAATTTGAAATTAAGAGGAAGACAAAGATTCAGAGATAATCCCTTTTCTGATTCAGAGATAAATGAGAAAATCAACTTAAATCAGGTTGCTCAAAGCTCCAAGTTAAAGATAAAGAGTGATAATTTGAATTTAAACTCGGATTAGGAAATAACTTGCCGCCCAAGTTATCTAGAACGGATAATATTTTAAAATTCAGAGCTTAAATGAAGATTTTGAGGATAAATCTTCTGATGGATGGACGAGATGAAGCCACACACCAAAACGCAGCCCCATCCACTCTGAATTTGCCGTGGAAAAGCCGCGTTTCTGCGGCTTTCTGTTGGAGACCTCTTTGGCGGTTGGGTGTATGAGTTGCGCAGTTATAGCGTAGATCATCGGCGGACCGTTTGAGGCCCTATCCTTTCAGGCCCCCTGCTCGGCTCTCGAGTTTCCTTTTCGTGACTCGTGAATGCCTTTTGTACGGTTTATACTTGTATATCTCTTTGTATTCTCGCAATTGCGCCTATCGGTGATGTAATATTCTTGTAATATTGTGTCACATCTTGTGATAACTTTGTAATTATACTATATGTTAGAATGTATAATGCACCACGTATTTTTAAACTCTGATTCTTGGCTGTACTGATGCTTAGCATATATATGTGAAGGTATTTTCGATCTACATATATACATCACAGTAATATCTCCTACCCGTGAGATTAGGGCGTTACAGGGTGGTATCAGAGCCTAGGCTCTCACATCCTCAGTACAACTAATTGACAAATTAATGATAAAGAAATTTGCAACTGAAATGCATGAGTCCTGGTTATACAATCCAACTACAAGTACAGAGTTATTTATTTTCTCTTGATAATCCTTCCTTTGAATCTTGAAGTTCTCTCATCCTTTCATACTTCAGTTTCTCGTTATTCTTAGACCAACTCGAACATGAAAAGATGAAAAAATCATAACGGTTCTGGTTCTTCTTAGGGTGACCCTAGTGTAGAAAGTGTTGATTTGAGGCGATTTCTGCAGAGTATGATGGAAAATCAAAAGGAACAGATGGAGATCTTACCCCAAAGATTATTGAAGGCTCTCCATGAGCAGAGGCCTTGGAGCATCTCTGAAATTAGAAAATTGCAGACGGTTATATTTTCTGGTACCAAGAAGTCGTTGGATGCAGAATAATGATTGATATAAGCAACAGACTTTATGAGGGCAATTTGAATCCCAATGAGGGCCTAGTGAAAGCGGCTAAGACACAGCTAAGAGATGCGGCCAAAACATGGTGGTTGGCGAAAGAAGCGAGACTGGAGAAGCCTATCACTTGAGACCAGCTCTCGAAGGATTTTTATGAGAGATTCTTCCCCATAACAGCTCAAAAGAGATGGAAGAACAATTAATCAGATTGCAGTAGGAGGATCAAATTGTAGACAAGTATGCTGCAAAGTTTCTAAGACATAGTCGGTTTGCGCCGTACCTAGTGGCTAACGAGTAGAACCAAGCAAATAAATTTCAGCAAGGCCTGAAGATGAAGATCAAGATGTCCTTATACCCCAGCAGCCCAAGATGTATTCTCAAGTTTTCACCATCGCTCGAGAGGTAGAATGGGAACCGGAGAAGAAAAATCAGGATAAGATGCAGATAAAGTCGGCAAAGAGACCCTTTCAGTTGATGGTAGGTAAAGACTCAAACAGGCCCTGGATATCCCACTAGCCAAGCAATCACTCCAACCTCGCCCTTAGCATATGATATGTGTGTACTGCCTGAAGCCCGTGCACTTACAAAGCAATCGCCAGAAAGTTTATGAATTATATTTTGTGTGCGGGTCTGGAGATCATTTGAAGAGTGACTGTCCGTTTAAGAAGACAAAGAATACTGCACTGATCTGATCAACACATTCAGTACCACCGTTGGGAGAGAATCCAAGACCTACTAGCAGAGGAACTTCACTTTATCCCCAACAACAAGCATAGAGTCAGGCACAGAGGAGACCAAGAGATAGGACAGATAGCAGAAGGAGGCAAACATATAATTTGACTGAAGAGAAAGTCAAGATATCGAATGGAGTAAGAACAAGAAGGGATGCCTAATATCTAGAATAGAAACCCTGAAGGTACCACCTGTAACCTTTATCCCCATTTTATCATGTCCTTGAGTTGGTAAGTTTCCTATATTATATCCTTCTTATTGCACTATCATCATCAGTCTTAGTCTTTCTATATCTACCTCCCTTTTTCATGTTGTTCCTATCTCTTCTATTTTTACTATTACGATTTTCATAGTATTTATGCAAACTTAAGATATGGGTAGACTAGTGTGGTAGCGGCAGGACAGATGATTGTTCTCATCTTATTATGACATTCTTCGATTCTAGGGCATCGTATTATCTTATATCGGGGCAGTTCTTCGGCTCCACATTATATAATATATATATGTATGTATGTATGTATGTTGGCCCAAAGGCCCATCACTCTAGTTTTGATGATGATTAACCCATGTAGTTATAGTATTAATGATCTTGTGTTTAATTAGTCTCAGATATGTGATCAAGATCTTAGTTGGTGTTTTAGCTTCAACAAAAGATTTCAAGTGAAGTTTTGGAGTTAGCACGTGTTGATTCAAGAGTTTGTGCATCAAGACCACATCAAGTACTCAAGAGGTGTCTAGCTTATTGGATCAAGGTTTTGGACCAAGTCAAGAAGGAATAGAAGAAGAAGACCTTCAAGAGAAGAATTGTGTCTAGGTTTGTTTTTCGTAAGATTTTATTTTTAGATAAAATGTAAAGGATAGATTAGTTGGTGGATTGCTCAAGTATCATATACACTCACACACAAGATTTCTATGTGTTTTTATTATGGAGTTTTCATTTTGAAAAAAATACCGTTTTGATTTTTAAACTTCAAAATATACATGTGTTTTACCAAAACTTTATTTAGAGCTTAATGTCAAAAACATAGATATTTCATCATATATATGTAGTGGATCATATCCATACACACTAAGCTTTAAAAGTGTTTAGAATATCTTGTTTTTATAATTGGAGAAGTTTTGAAAAAATCGGTTTTCAATTTGAAAAAATCATTTTGGAAAATACAGATTTTTATTAAGGCAAAACTTTCATATTACAAAAATAGTTCAAAATGTTTGTAATATGTTTTGATTTTTACTCAAACATTTTTGTATATCAAAGTATATTATTGAACTTATTTTTGTAGATTTTTAGAGAATTTATGGAATTTTATTGAAGGTAAAATGACAAGTTTTTAATCCCTATTTAGTGTTGGACTGGCCTTCTGTCGGTCGACCGGACGGTCGACCGGGCCAGAAGTCGGTCGACCGATGTGCACAGACCTGCACAACTTGGGCCGGTCGACCGCCAGAGAGTCTCTGCTATCTGAAAATGGCCCGGTCGACTGGGCGGTCGACCGCTGGGTCATTGCCCAGTTTGCGGTCGACCAGCCGGTCGACCGATCTGTCCAACGGTTGACCGAGCGGTCGACTGTCAGCAGACAGATCTGCTGACTTGGCCTCCAACGGTCATATTTTGGAGCCTATTTATATGGGGCTCCCTTGGACTGTTTTCTATAAGATTTGAAGTGGATTTTCAAGTTAGGTTTTCATACATCTTTTAGTGTTTATCTCCACTTGTTTAAGAGCCAATATTTCCATATCAAAAGGAGAGTTTTCAAGAGTGTTTTGTAAAAGAGATTTCTTGAGTTTTTTTTACCACAAATCAATCCTTGTTTTTCTCACACACACTTGAGCTATCCATTGCTATATCAATCCTATAGGGATCTTTGTTGTAAGAGAATTTTAGGTGATCAAGGTGTTGTGTTCACCAAAGTGTTCATTCTTTGTATTTGAGGAGGTAGACTTGCGGGTTCACGTTGTTTCGAGTTCTAGTGAGAGCTCGGTGTAGAGGTGTGGCCTCGGCAAACTTGCGTACTTGCGTGTGTTTGTTCTTGTGGGAACAAGTGAGGGGACTAGCGAGTCCAAAGGGGACTAGTGTGAACTCCTTGTAGGTGTTATGGTACCGAGTGATCCAGTGGGATCGATTCTAGTGGAAATCCTTCATAGTGTTAAAGGCGGGGACGTAGAGCAAGGGTGCTCGAACCTCGAAACAAATCTCCCGTGTTTGCGATGCTCTCTTTCTATCTCTCTTGTCTTTATATCTTGCATGCTTACATTGCCTTTATCTTTATATGCTTGATATATACTTGTGCTCAAATTGACATATGCTTGGGTTTGTTTGCTCACACTTGTATTCAACCAAGAGAGCCACAGCAGCACCTCAACTCCTATCCAGAGGAATCTTGTGGAATTAGTCTAGAGCCCTTCACCGGGAATTCGACTACACTATGTAACGCCCCGATCCCGGCGATACGGGGACGTCACTGCAACGTATATACTGAAATACACCTAGAGGGGGGGTGAATAGGTGTAATTGCTAATCTAATGATCTTTTTAAACTTTATGAAATGAGTGATGCAACAATCTCTCAAAAACACGACTAAGAGCCGAATACCCCTTGCGAGGTTCTGAACTCCTTCCTCCCAATTCCCCTTAAATGGGTTAGAGGTGCGCAATGCAACCGTGTTGTATTGAGGTGTGATTGATCAATGCCAAGTGTGATGATGAAAATAAAAAGCTCACAATGTAACACAACAAGTATAGCAACACAAGATTCCACAAGTAAAATAGCAAGTAAAGTAAACAAATAAGGATTGCACAAATAAAGGTTAGTTCTCAAGCAATAAATTGGAAGTGATGTAAAGCAAGAAAGTAAACAAGAAGAACGCCAAGGCAATCGCAAACAAGATGATTTGTTTCGAGGTTCGAGCCCGTTGCTCTAGTCCCCGCCTTCACCTCCGTGAAGGGTTTCCACTATCCCCTTAGGATCCCGTACAAGTTAGGCCTCCAAAGACCTCAAGCCCGTAGCTTCACCTTACAAAGAAACTCCACCGAGGAGCTTGTCTCCACAAGAACAAGGATTACAAATAGTGATCTTTAACTAGACCACAACACTCTTTTACAAACACTCTCACTCTTTTACAACTTCACCTATAGAAAGAATATGAAATTTTTGGCTCTATGAAGTGTGGTGAGAAAAGCTTCAGTTTGTAGAGTGATATTAGAGATCAAACAACAACTGAAAAACCAATTTTGAAAGAATGGAAATGAAGGCTTTAAACTATTTTTCTCTTTCTCTTGAAAATTATGAAAACTTGTATTTTTCTTGGTAAATAACTAAGGCCTATTCCCCACTATTTATAGGGAGAGAATAGGTTAAAAACTCTGATTTTTCCAGCTAATTTGATCAGAAAAAGAGTCCCAACAACTCCTAAAAACTCTGTTAAAGAGAAACCAAAAACAGATTTTCAGAAATTCCAAAAGAAGAAAGAGCCGTTATGGCTGATGCAGGCCTACCGGTCGACTGCCGGTCGACCGGGTCCCTGCTGGCAAAAGAGCCGTTGGAGCTTCGGTCGACTGCCAGTCGACCGATCCAACAAAGGAAACACAGTTTCCTTCTATCGGTCGACCGACCCAGTCGACCGAAAAGATACAGAGAGCAAAACATCTCTTTTCCGGTCGACCGGTATGTAGGTCGGTCGACCGACAGACATGCACAGCCTGTGCATGTCTGGACACAGCAGCCGGTCGACCGGTCTGCCTGAAATAGATATTTTTTGGGCAGATTTTTGAGATAGAAAATTTTGTAAAAATTCTTTAAAAAATCTGAAGCTAAGTGTTATGCAGAAAATAGTTTATATCATGTTTTAAACAAGTTTTTGAAGATATAAAGCTTTGAGTCCATGTATGTATAAACTAAGGCATAAACTTAAAAATAAACATTTTCAAAAAAAAAAAAAAAAACAAAGGAAACATACAAAACAAGTGTGTGTGCAAATCCTAGAGCCAAATTTCACATATTCTATCTTTAACAAAACTACACTTACAAACTTCTAGGTCTTCAAGACTTCAAGATGGGCTATCTTCACTTGATCTTCAATATTGTACTTTGAGCCCAATTTGACTTGTCTTGAGTCCAATGTACCTTCCTTTAGGGAAGAATTCATCTCTTTAATATATAAACCTGAAACACACTTAAACAACAATTTATATTAGTACACATAACTAATATGTTTTGTAATCATCAAAATACACTAAACATGGGTTGATTGTAACCTTGGGCCAACAATCTCCCCCTTTTTGATGATGACAAAACATATGAGTTATTAAACAAATAAAGGAGGAAAGAGCTTGGAAAGCTCCCCCTTAAACAATGCTATGTATTTAACATGAATATGAACAACTATGTAAGCATACATAAAGTATTGAAAAATATCATCACCAAAAATAAACTATCATAAGGAATAACAAAATTTAAAACAAACAATATATTTAAGGAATAACAAAATTTAAAACAAACAATATATTTTTTCTCCATATATTTTTCATATATTTTCTCCCAAACTTATATATATTTATATTTCTCCCCCTTTTTGTCATACATCAAAAAGGGTTAAAAAAAAATTTAAGACAAAACAAAACAAACATATTAGAAACCAAAACAAAACAAACTAAGATATTTTAAGTATCAATCTTACATACATTCAATTCACCACAAATAAATGAAAATCTTGCATAATCTAAAGGTTTTGTGAAAATATCTGCAAGTTGAAAATCTGTGGAAACAAAATCAATATCTATGTCACCTTTTTCAAAGTGATCTCTAAGAAAATGATATCTAATGTCTATATGTTTGGTTTTACTATGTTGATTGGCATTTTTGGTCATGTGAATAGCACTAGTATTATCACAATAAATCTTAACATGATCAAAATGTAAATCAAAATCGAGAAGAGTATGTTTCATCCAGAGTACTTGTGCACAACAAGCTCCGGCTGCTACATACTCCGCCTCGGCGGTTGAAAGGGCTACACTATTTTGCTTCTTGGAAGACCAAGACACAAGACAATTGCCCAAGAATTGGCAAGTGCCACTTGTGCTCTTCCTATCTACCCTACAACCGGCATAGTCGGCATCCGAATAACTAGTCATGGTAAATTGGTTAGTTTTCGGATACCACAAACCTAAATCAATTGTGCCCTTAAGATACCTAATTATGCGTTTTACCGCTATTAAGTGTGATTCCTTAGGACATGATTGAAAACGTGCACATAAACATACGGAAAACATTATATCCGGCCTACTAGCCGTAAGATAGAGTAAACTACCAATCATGCTACGAAATAATTTGATGTCTACTTCCTTACCTTGTTCGTCCTTGTCAAGTTTCGTAGTGGTTGCCATGGGAGTCTTTGCTACTTTGGATCCTTCAAGCCCGAACCTCTTGATGAGTTCTTTGGTGTACTTGACTTGGTTGATGAATGTCCCATCACTACGTTGCTTGATTTGAAGTCCAAGGAAGAAGTTGAGCTCCCCCATCATAGACATCTCAAATTCCTTTTTCATGCATGACTCAAAATTCTTGCAAAGTGAAACATTAGTAGATCCAAAAATAATGTCATCAACATAAATTTGAACTATGAGGATATCTTGATCTATATGTTTGGTAAATAATGTTTTATCAACTTTTCCTTTCTTAAAATCATTTGAAATCAAAAATGAAGACAATCTTTCATACCAAGCCCTAGGGGCTTGTTTTAAACCATATAGTGCTTTATCTAATTTATAAACATAATTAGGGTGTATAGGATCAACAAACCCGGGGGTTGTTCAACATACACCTCCTCATCAATATAACCATTAAGAAAAGCACTCTTTACATCCATTTGAAATAACTTAAAATCTTTAAATGAGGCATATGCTAAGGTCATCCGTATGGCTTCGAGCCGTGCTACGGGTGCAAAGGTTTCTTCAAAATCGATTCCCTCGATTTGAGTGTAACCTTGGGCAACTAACCTAGCCTTGTTTCTAACTACATTACCCGATTCATCCAACTTGTTCTTAAAAATCCATTTAGTACCAATAGTTGGTCTATCTTGGGGCCTAGGAACAAGGTGCCAAACTTGGTTGCGCTCAAATTGATTGAGCTCCTCTTGCATTGCAAGCAACCAATATGAATCGGCCTCGGCCTCGAGGACATTTTTAGGTTCTATGTGTGAAATAAAAGCAAAATTACCACAAAAATCTTGAATCTTAGAGCGAGTGGTTACCCCTTTTGATACTTCACCTATGACGAGGTCCTTGGGATGATGAGGATTGAATCTCCAATCCTTTGGTAGTGGTAGAGAGGGCTCCTCTTCATTTGCTTGATGTTCTTTTCCTTGAGCCTCTTCCACTTTGGCTTCACTTCCATCACCATCCTTTGGCTTGTCTCCCATGGTAGAAGCATCCTCCAAGGTCACTTTCTCCAAACCTTCATCTAAAGCATCAATTTCTACACAATTCTTAACAAACTTGTTAGATTCCTCAAATTTAACATGAATAGATTCCTCAATAGTCAAAGTTGACCTATTGAAGACTCTATAAGCCTTACTAGTATTTGAGTAACCTACAAAAATAGCCTCATATGCTTTTGCATCAAATTTTCCCAAATTAATATTTGTATTTAAAACAAAACATTTGCAACCAAACACTTTGAAATAAGAAACATTAGGTTTTCTAGAAAAATACATCTCATAAGAAGTCTTAGTAGTATTTTTACATAGGAAAACACGATTTGCAATGTAACATGAAGTATGAACGGCCTCGGCCCACAAATAATGTGGTAGACCATATTCATTTAACATTGTCCTAGCCATCTCTTGTAAAGTACGATTTTTCCGCTCAACTACTCCATTTTGTTGTGGAGTTCTAGGACAAGAAAGTTCATGTTTTATTCCATGTTCCTCACAAAAAGTGGTAAAGGGAAGGTTATGAACTCACCTCCTCTATCACTTCTTATTTTAATTATTGAGGAGTCATTTTCCTTTTCAACTCTTTTCTTAAAGGCTTGAAAATGTGAAAAGGTTTGACTTTTATGTTCAAGAAAATAAACCCAAGTAAAACGCGAAAAATCATCTACTAAAACATAAGCAAATCTATTCCCACTTAAGCTTTTGGTTTGTGTAGGGCCAAATAAATCCATATGGATTAATTCCAAAGGACGTGATGTCATGATATCCTTAATTGACTTGAAAGAAGACTTAGTTTGTTTCCCAAATTGACGTGAGTCACAAACTCGGTCCTTTTCAAAATTCAATGAAGGAATACCTTTCACCATTTCCTTTGAATTTAATCTAGAAATATGATCAAAAGAAATATGCCCTAATCTCCTATGCCACAACCAAGAGTCATCATTGTGGGCTTTTAAACAAGTAATATTACAAGACATATTTAACATATCAATCATATAAACATTGCTTTCACGAAAACCGGAAAATACACAAACATTGGAAGTTCTATCAATTACTTTACAAGCAACATTGTCAAAAACTACATCAAAACCTTTATCACAAAGTTGACTAACACTCAAGAGATTATGCTTGAGGCCATCAACTAAAACCACATTTTCAATTAAAGGAGAGGTGCCAAGTTTTACATTACCAATACCGATGATTTTACCCTTGGCGTCATCTCCGAAGGTGACGGTGCCACCTTCATGATATCTTGATAAGGTTGCAAAGTTGTTGATGTCCCAAGTCATGTGCCTTGAGCAACCGCTATCAAGATACCATAAACCTCTACGTCTTTGAGCTTTGGAAAGTACCTACATCATTTAAAACAATAGTTGACTTTGGTACCCAAACTTTCTTAGGTCCTTGAAAGTTAGTATTACGAACCCAAACATTATGATGTGATGCACTTAGTCTATCATAACAAAAATTAGCTAAGTGTCCTTTCCGTCCACAATGTGAACATGAGTACACTTTTCTATACATGAATGCATGGTGTGTATGTGAAGTGTGAGCATGCTTTGGGGGTTTACCATGATGCATAGGTTGTGTAGCATGTACATGAGCATGAGCATGAGCATGATGAATATTTTTCTTAGGAGCTTGTTTCTTAGGAAACATATTCTCCATCTTCTTCTTATCAAACTCACTACACTTTTTCAAAACAACATCTAATGAGTCTAATCTTTCCTTAAGCATGGCAATCTCATTAGAATCTACAAATGGGGTCTTTCCTTTACAAGCAATCTTATATTTTTCAAAATCATTTTTAGTGGAAACTAAAGAAGAATGCAAGTCATTATTTTCTTTAGAAAGATTTAACACTTGAATATTCAAAGATTCATTATCCTTTTTCATTTTCAAGTACTTTTTCTTCATGAAGTCATAATTTTGAGAAAGTTCTATAAATGCTTCTCCTAGCTCATCCATGGATAAATCATCATCAAGAAGAGTTGAGGGGTTACCTTGCTTGTGCTCTCATTTGCCATGAAACA
This sequence comes from Agave tequilana, assembly GCA_038442645.1. Taxonomy (NCBI): domain Eukaryota; kingdom Viridiplantae; phylum Streptophyta; class Magnoliopsida; order Asparagales; family Asparagaceae; genus Agave; species Agave tequilana. The sequence goes on from JAVJIF010023732.1 coordinate 27,193, forward strand.
CATGTTGGCGGTGTCGATCTCCTCCTCGGATTCACTTTCGTCATCCCATGTTGCTTTCATAGCCTTCTTCTTGTATGGCTTCTTGGATGAAGATGGCTTCACTTGGTCCGGACACTCCGCTACAATGTGTCCCGGCTTTTGGCAATTGAAGCATATGATCTTTCTCTCTTCTTTGCCTCCTTGCCATCTCCTCCGTCCTTGGAACTTTGCCTTGTTGTACATCCTCCGGACATTTTTGACTAGAAGTGAGAGCTCCTCGTCATCTTCTTCTTCGTCATCTTCGTCGGAGTAAGTAGCATGACTTTTGAAGGCAATAGTCTTCTTCTTGGAGGGTGCCATGTCCTCCCTTGCCTTCCTCTCCATCTCATGGGTTTTTAAATTCCCAATGAGTCCGATGAGCTCAATCTCATCTTTATCATTGAGTTCCTTCAATGTTGTAGCTTTCACTTCCCATGATGGAGGAAGAGCCCGGATGATCTTTCTCACCCTTTGGTCGTTGTTGATGTCTTCACCTAGAGAAGAAAGCCCATTAGTAATCTTAGTAAATTTAGTAACCATATCATCTATGGTTTCATGTTCTTGCATGCTAAAATTTTCATATTGGGACCGAAGAAGGTCTATCTTGGCCCTCTTCACTTGTGATGTCCCCTCATGTGTTACTAGCAAATGGGTCCAAATCTCATAGGCGGATTTGCAATGGATGACTCTAGCTATGTCATCATCATTGAGGGCTTGTAGGAGTGCATAATGAGCCCTAGCATTGGCATCAAACTCCTTGGTCTCAATTTCGGACCAAGTAGATTCATCACCATCGGGGGCACTAAATTGTTTAGTCACGGCCTTTGCAACTCGGCTACCTAGAGATTGCAAGAAAACAGTCATCTTAACCTTCCATATGGGAAAGTTAAGTCCATCAAACTTAGGGGGTGTCTTAATACCATCGGCCATGTTTACTATGTGGAAATGAATGAAATGATTAGCAATATGAGGATCTCTCTAAGGTTGTTAAGCCAATTCCTAGAGTCCAAGCTCTGATACCAATTGAAATACACCTAGAGGGGGGTGAATAGGTGTAATTGCTAATCTAATGATCTTTTTAAACTTTATGAAATGAGTGATGCAACAATCTCTCAAAAACACGACTAAGAGCCGAATACCCCTTGCGAGGTTCTGAACTCCTTCCTCCCAATTCCCCTTAAATGGGTTAGAGGTGCGCAATGCAACCGTGTTGTATTGAGGTGTGATTGATCAATGCCAAGTGTGATGATGAAAATAAAAAGCTCACAATGTAACACAACAAGTATAGCAACACAAGATTCCACAAGTAAAATAGCAAGTAAAGTAAACAAATAAGGATTGCACAAATAAAGGTTAGTTCTCAAGCAATAAATTGGAAGTGATGTAAAGCAAGAAAGTAAGCAAGAAGAACGCCAAGGCAATCGCAAACAAGATGATTTGTTTCGAGGTTCGAGCCCGTTGCTCTAGTCCCCGCCTTCACCTCCGTGAAGGGTTTCCACTATCCCCTTAGGATCCCGTACAAGTTAGGCCTCCAAAGACCTCAAGCCCGTAGCTTCACCTTACAAAGAAACTCCACCGAGGAGCTTGTCTCCACAAGAACAAGGATTACAAATAGTGATCTTTAACTAGACCACAACACTCTTTTACAAACACTCTCACTCTTTTACAACTTCACCTATAGAAAGAATATGAAATTTTTGGCTCTATGAAGTGTGGTGAGAAAAGCTTCAGTTTGTAGAGTGATATTAGAGATCAAACAACAACTGAAAAACCAATTTTGAAAGAATGGAAATGAAGGCTTTAAACTATTTTTCTCTTTCTCTTGAAAACTATGAAAACTTGTATTTTTCTTGGTAAATAACTAAGGCCTATTCCCCACTATTTATAGGGAGAGAATAGGTTAAAAACTCTGATTTTTCCAGCTAATTTGATCAGAAAAAGAGTCCCAACAACTCCTAAAAACTCTGTTAAAGAGAAAACCAAAAACAGATTTTCAGAAATTCCAAAAGAAGAAAGAGCCGTTATGGCTGATGCAGGCCTACCGGTCGACTGCCGGTCGACCGGGTCCCTGCTGGCAAAAGAGCCGTTGGAGCTTCGGTCGACTGCCAGTCGACCGATCCAACAAAGGAAACACAGTTTCCTTCTATCGGTCGACCGACCCAGTCGACCGAAAAGATACAGAGAGCAAAACATCTCTTTTCCGGTCGACCGGTATGTAGGTCGGTCGACCGACAGACATGCACAGCCTGTGCATGTCTGGACACAGCAGCCGGTCGACTGCCGGTCGACCGGTCTGCCTGAAATAGATATTTTTTGGGCAGATTTTTGAGATAGAAAATTTTGTAAAAATTCTTTAAAAAATCTGAAGCTAAGTGTTATGCAGAAAATAGTTTATATCATGTTTTAAACAAGTTTTTGAAGATATAAAGCTTTGAGTCCATGTATGTATAAACTAAGGCATAAACTTAAAAATAAACATTTTCAAAAAAAAAAAAAAAAAAAAGGAAACATACAAAACAAGTGTGTGTGCAAATCCTAGAGCCAAATTTCACATATTCTATCTTTAACAAAACTACACTTACAAACTTCTAGGTCTTCAAGACTTCAAGATGGGCTATCTTCACTTGATCTTCAATATTGTACTTTGAGCCCAATTTGACTTGTCTTGAGTCCAATGTACCTTCCTTTAGGGAAGAATTCATCTCTTTAATATATAAACCTGAAACACACTTAAACAACAATTTATATTAGTACACATAACTAATATGTTTTGTAATCATCAAAATACACTAAACATGGGTTGATTGTAACCTTGGGCCAACATATACGTAGGTCAGAACTACCCTCCCGTATATACGCTAAGCATCAGTACAGACAAGAATCAGAGTACGGAAGCAAATGGTGCATTATACATTCCAACACATATAGTACAATTACACAGTTATCATCAGAAGTGATCATAATATTACATGAATATCATATCACAAGTATGCGCAAATGCGAGAATACAAAAGATATACATATATGAACAGCATAAAAGGGTGTCCACATACATGTATACAAGGAATGTACAAGTATGAATAGAAAAAGGGCACTCACGAGTTTGCTAAGAGGAAACTCGAGAGGCATACAGGGGGCCTGGAAGGATGGAGCTCTGAAAGGTCGGCTGGGGATCCGCGCTACCGCTGCGCCACTCTGATCAGTAACGGGGGGAAATCCATACGCTCCGGGCTCCAGGACCTGGACATGAGAATCCAGGGGAGTCAGTGAAACTCCCCAGGCGAGTATGATATAATGCCAGGTGGCGAGCCAGGAGTGAGTACAAGAGTCAAGTACAGAAGACAGGAGGGTTAGAACACAAATGAAGTATATATAAGAACGGGTATAACGTAACAATCGTAAAACAGGAAATCCGAAGTAAAACTGATCACAAGCAAAATTGATTGTATACGCTTAGGTTACGGTCCCATGAGACTAGTACATCGAAGGAATAATCCAAACAAGGAAACCCTCATCTATATACCGTTATCTCATGCCACCGAATATCTAAGCGTATAGAATCAGAGTTGCAAATCATATGAAAGCCAACAGGAATACAACACGGAAATCATAACATGTATAGCAAGTGTAACAGGAATCATAGCAGAATCTATTATTTATTATTACTTGTCTGACCCATATATCTAGGTATGTGACCTGGTGTACGGCCAACCCACATACATCCATATATAAGCAAGCCAAGGGTTGTTAACGGAAGTAGATGGAGAACTGATAGAACTTCTTATAGTGGTTTCCATACACCTGGAACCGGCTTTGGAGGCCCAAAGTCCCCCTATTCAGTAATTCAGATTCACTACCGCCAGTACATATATATATATATATATATATATATATATATATATATATATATATATATATATATATATATATATATATATATATGTATATACATACTTTTATACCCCACCACTATAAGCAAGATATCATTCCGGCATCCATCACTTCCTCCCATACCATACAAGTTGTCCTTTTTATAGCTTATGAACATAATTATCAGATTTCGGGAATGAGCAATATCATAACAGGGATACATAACAGTGATCAGTACATAACAGTAATCAGGTACTACATTCCCTTTATCGTGATAATTATAAGAATCGGTGTATCATGCTTGGTGTCAAGAGATAGCATGATAAATGGTGATGTAAATCAAGTAACATGCATAACAATGGATTGATAAAGTCCGGGTCAGTCATGACATAACAAGATGGTCTTGCCAGATAGTGGCATGTCAGGTGGTCAGGTGATAACATACTAAATGGTCAGGTGATATACATGTGTTAAAAGGGAGCATACAACTAACAAGTCTGAAGCAATGACAAGTAGTAACATGGAAGTGACTCAAAGCCCAACGACCACGAAGGGTCGGCCCCGCATGGTATACGATAAAGAAGCAAGCATATCATAAGCATGGTACAAGCACAAGATGAAGCTACCATAATACAAGCAATGTAGTGCAATACATGAATATGGAAATAAGAAGCGAAATACTTATCGACCGATGAAACGGGAAACTCAAATAGAGGCGAGACTACTCGCATACAAGAAAGTAGCGAGTGAGAATACTCGCCTAAACCTCAAAGCGCCGAAAGATCCGAAATCCACGAAATCCGGGCACGCCATAAACTATGATATATATATGTAGAGTGAAGAGGAGAGAGAAAGAGAGAAGTGAAGATGATGTTAGTCAAGATACAAGTCAAGAAGTATAATATACAACATATAAACCAAGTATAAGATCCAAGTTTGAGAAGGTAAATAACTGTAACAAACAGACAGAATTAGTCGACTAGGGTAGATGAGTAGTCGACTAATAAAGGGGTTAGTCGACTAACAGTCTGGTATAGTCGACTAATACTGGGTTCCAGAGAGTTGATATTCTGATTCAGGAAAAGTTAGTCGACTAGGGTCATAGGGGTAGTCGACTAACAGACATGACAAGTCGACTGATAGTTAGGCTAAGTCGACTAATACTGTGATACAGAGAGTTAAGGTTTTGGTTCAGGAAAAGTTAGTCGACTAGGGTCAAGGGTGTAGTCGACTAATACTGTGTTTCCAGAAAAGGTTAAGTTTCAAATGAAAGGGTTAGTCGACTAATGGCTAGGTCAAGTCGACTAATCGTGGGAAAACAGCAAACAGAACAGATTTCTAGGGTTTTGGTTTGATGACTAATTAATCATGGATTTGAAGACATATTTGTACAAGATATGAAAATATAAACATACTAAGAATAAATCAAGTCTAGATGAGGAAGATTACTCACCAAATTGATGATGGAGAAGAAGAGGAAAGGTAGAGTTGGTGATGATCCTTGAGGAAGAAGGAGATGGAGAAGTTGTTGTTGTTGGTGATGGAGGAGGTGGAGCTTGGCCGGAGTTGGGAGGAGTCCACGCCGGCGACGTGGCCGGAGGTGGCTGGCCGGAGGTTGGGTCGGCCGGTTCTCTTGGAGAAGAAGAAGAAGAAGAAAGAAATGAGAGGAGAAAAGAAAGAAAAGGAAAGATAGAAATGTAAAGGGAAAGTTTATATAGGTTTGAGATTTTGTAAAGGAGTTGCAATTAAACAAAAGAGAGGGACTTAATTGCAAATAAGGGAGGATGAGGTGTCTCCTCTAGCCACACTTGGCAAGCCATGGAAGAGAGAGAAAAAGAGATGCATTTAATGGAGGAAGTAGGTGGAAGTGTGTGGTGTTGGAATTTTGGAGGAAGTGGGATTTTTGGAAAATAGAAAAGCTTGTGGTTGTGGAGGAAGGAAAAGGAAAAGGAAAAAAGAAAGAAATTACAATGAAAAGATATTTCTCTTTGACTTGAAAGATGAAAATATTGAAAAGGCTGATTCCCGGGTTTAAATCATGGATGCGGAAAACATTTCGGAAAATGCCGGAATCGTCCGAAATTCAAGTATCTCGGAACGACCCGAAATAATTATCAAAAAATCAAGAATATTATACTAAGTATCATAGTGAAATCCGTTCGAAGAAATACTTTATAGTTTTAAAACTAAAAATCCTGGAATCAATAATTTACCGACTCCGTTGGAATTTTCATAAAATCCAAAAATCCTCAGAAAAAGAATGTAGGTAGAAAATATGATTCTAAGGAATAATGTCTAAAGAATCATTTAGAAATTCTAAACCGTTTAAGAATTAAAAATCCAGGAATCGGTCAGCGGCACTGGCCGACACCGGTTTTGAAGACTTTCATTTTAATTCCAGAAAAATCTAGAAAATCATAGAAAATATATAATATTGGAAAATGATATTTAAAACTAAAATCGGTCAATTCTAATTATCAGAATGTCTAAATCGAGTAATACTCTAGGATCGGGCCTTCGGTTCAGACTAGGGCTGACTCCGAATCCACGAATCCAAATCCAAGACAAAACAGTCATATAAGGAATTCATAATACAGAATAAATACAGGAACAATCGAAAAATACGGTCGAAAATCTGAATACGCAACTAAGCACGTATTCCGGGAACGGGGTATTACAATCCACCCACCTTACAAAAATTGCGTCCTCGCAATTTCGTTAAGGGGCAAATTGAATACAAAGGGGACAAAGGCTGGAATTTATACCAATTAAGATATGAAGCACTATAGGTAGGGCTCTCAAGTCAACTGAATAATAATCATACTCTGCATTTCCGGCTGATGATGTCGTGGCTGTGTAATAAATCTTTAGAATAATGCTGAATAATACTGATGATGTCGTGGCTGTGAAATAAAGAAAACCCCGAAAATCCTGAGCATAATAAAGAAGACCGATAATTAAGAATCCGACTGCTGTCCTCTGAAAGATAGCCAGATCAAGATCGATCTGGAGAATACCAAGCTTCATCAAGTTGGCCGAAGAGATCACATAAAAGCTTCATTCTGAACCAGCCCCTACCTCTCTAGTCTAGTCATATCTTAAGATGGTATAAGGCTTCATAAAACCAAAACAGGGAAAAGGATAGAAGGATTTGGGAATCAAAGGAAAGATGGTCAAGAAATAGATAACTCTGCACTTGCAGTTGGAATGTATAACCAAGACTCATGTATTCCAGTTGCAAATCTCTTTACCATTGATTTGCCTTCTGGACGTACTGAAGAGGTTTAGAGCTTAAGCTCTGATACCAACCTGTAACGCCCCGATCCCGGCGATACGGGGACGTCACTGCAACGTATATACGTAAGTCCGAAGTACCTTCCCGTATATACGCTAAGCATCAGTACAGACAAGAATCAGAGTACGGAAGCAAATGGTGCATTATACATTCCAACACATATATACAATTACAGAATTATCACCAGTACACATAAAGGGGTTAGTCGACTAACAGTCTGGTATAGTCGACTAATACTGGGTTCCAGAGAGTTGATATTCTGATTCAGGAAAAGTTAGTCGACTAGGGTCATAGGGGTAGTCGACTAACAGACATGACAAGTCGACTGATAGTTAGGCTAAGTCGACTAATACTGTGATACAGAGAGTTAAGGTTTTGGTTCAGGAAAAGTTAGTCGACTAGGGTCAAGGGTGTAGTCGACTAATACTGTGTTTCCAGAAAAGGTTAAGTTTCAAATGAAAGGGTTAGTCGACTAATGGCTAGGTCAAGTCGACTAATCGTGGGAAAACAGCAAACAGAACAGATTTCTAGGGTTTTGGTTTGATGACTAATTAATCATGGATTTGAAGACATATTTGTACAAGATATGAAAATATAAACATACTAAGAATAAATCAAGTCTAGATGAGGAAGATTACTCACCAAATTGATGATGGAGAAGAAGAGGAAAGGTAGAGTTGGTGATGATCCTTGAGGAAGAAGGAGATGGAGAAGTTGTTGTTGTTGGTGATGGAGGAGGTGGAGCTTGGCCGGAGTTGGGAGGAGTCCACGCCGGCGACGTGGCCGGAGGTGGCTGGCCGGAGGTTGGGTCGGCCGGTTCTCTTGGAGAAGAAGAAGAGAAGAAAGAAATGAGAGGAGAAAAGAAAGAAAAGGAAAGATAGAAATGTAAAGGGAAAGTTTATATAGGTTTGAGATTTTGTAAAGGAGTTGCAATTAAACAAAAGAGAGGGACTTAATTGCAAATAAGGGAGGATGAGGTGTCTCCTCTAGCCACACTTGGCAAGCCATGGAAGAGAGAGAAAAAGAGATGCATTTAATGGAGGAAGTAGGTGGAAGTGTGTGGTGTTGGAATTTTGGAGGAAGTGGGATTTTTGGAAAATAGAAAAGCTTGTGGTTGTGGAGGAAGGAAAAAGGAAAAGGAAAAAGAAAAGAAATTACAATGAAAAGATATTTCTCTTTGACTTGAAAGATAAAAATATTGAAAAGGCTGATTCCCGGGTTTAAATCATGGATGCGGAAAACATTTCGGAAAATGCCGGAATCGTCCGAAATTCAAGTATCTCGGAACGACCCGAAATAATTATCAAAAAATCAAGAATATTATACTAAGTATCATAGTGAAATCCGTTCGAAGAAATACTTTATAGTTTTAAAACTAAAAATCCTGGAATCAATAATTTACCGACTCCGTTGGAATTTTCATAAAATCCAAAAATCCTCAGAAAAAGAATGTAGGTAGAAAATATGATTCTAAGGAATAATGTCTAAAGAATCATTTAGAAATTCCAAACCGTTTAAGAATTAAAAATCCAGGAATCGGTCAGCGGCACTGGCCGACACCGGTTTTGAAGACTTTCATTTTAATTCCAGAAAAATCTAGAAAATCATAGAAAATATATAATATTGGAAAATGATATTTAAAACTAAAATCGGTCAATTCTAATTATCAGAATGTCTAAATCGAGTAATACTCTAGGATCGGGCCTTCGGTTCAGACTAGGGCTGACTCCGAATCCACGAATCCAAATCCAAGACAAAACAGTCATATAAGGAATTCATAATACAGAATAAATACAGGAAACAAATCGAAAAAATACGATCGAAAATCTGAATACGCAACTAAGCACGTATTCCGGGAACGGGGTATTACACACTATTTGGTTATACCTTATGTGTTTAGCTTAAGAAGTTTTTATAAATAGTTTTAATTCCGCATTAATTCACCATTAGATTAGCTAGTCACCTATTCACCCCCTCTAGGTGATTACAATTATATATATATATATATATATATATATATATATATATATATATATATATTATGGGAATTAGCACAGAAAGTAGGGTAGTCAAAATGTATATAATCAGATAGGCTATATCACTACATGGGGAACGTCAATAAGAAACAAATTTTCAGATTCAGAACTTGTGTCAGGCTGAGTTATTGTATTTTCTATATTATTCCGGTAACGATCACGATCTCTTCTATCGACTTCACTGAGCTCAGAGCCACAATACTTAGCAGTCTTCATGGATTTGATGAGTCACGGACTCCGCTAACCTCGCTAATCGAGAGTCGTGTTCTAGTCATGCGAGCTCAATCAGGTGTGGGCTTTGCTGCACCCTGTGCTTAACATTTAGCGATGTGTTACGCGCTGACTTCGCCACGTGAGCTCCACCAAGTGCGAACTCGTAGAGCGTTAGCTCTGCCGCACCCTAGTGTTTAGCACCTGACGTTGTGTTACGCAATGGCCCCACCTAGGTTTAGCTTCGTTCGTGGCTAATTCCGACAGTGTTTACCACTCTAACCTTATTCCCCAGATTTCTTTCACCTGACTTGTTTTCATGGATTTAATGAACCGAGTTTTCTTGCTGTGTCTGAACAAGCTTGTCATAATTTTCTTGACGATCTATTCAGCCAACATTGCAGGACTTAGGTATTCTCTAGTTATTTAATTTTCAGTTGGGTTACATTTAGAGGGCAGTTATTATGAGTTCTTAGTTATGCTTTTTAGAAATATTGACGCCCAGTATTCAGAACTCATTATTATCGGTTATTCTTTATTTATGCATCTGCAATCAGTTATCGGGTTTTCTTTATCTACGATATTATGATCTATTTCTAGAGTGGCAGAGAACAGATAGAATATCTAGTAATCTTATTACAAACACTTCGCCGAGTACAGCTTCATGACACGTAGAATAAGTATGAGTCTTGAATAGGTAAGTATCGTATTTTTGGGATCTCATCTATTTGTAGGCAGTAATCTTCGTTGATTCTAGCAGAATACAAGCAGTGAAAGTTTGGCCAGTTCTTAAGTCAGCTCATTTCATATTATCCAGAGTGAGTCAGTCTACAGAAGTTCTAGCAGATAATTATATGAGAGAGATGGTTCAGCTACACGGTATTCCAGTTATTATTGTGCCGGTAGAGACACGAGAGTCAGATCGTAATTTTGTTAAAGTCTTGGGGAAGTTTAGGGACTTTTCTTATATTCGGCTTATCTCATCACTCTCAGAAAGGCTGGGTAGTCCAATTGGACCATTCAGATTCTTAATCATCTTCCTTTAGCAAAATTCTCTTATTAATAATTATCAAATCTGTATTGTTATGGCACCGTCTGAAGTTTTATACAATAGGAAGTGCAAAGGACATCTAGGCCCAGAGTTATTGATCAATAAGTTGTGAGTGTTGCCCTCAGTTAGTCATATCTTAATTGGTATATTCCTCACTAATGTCCTGCTTGTGTTCATCTTCCCCCTTATCGAAATTTCGAGGTCGAAATTTTTGTAAGGTGGATAGAATATAATACCCCGTTCTCAGAATACGCACTTAGTTACGTATTTAGATTCTTGATCATATTTCTCGATCTACTTCCCGTATTTGTTTTTATTTTATGAATATTTATGCAATCGTTTTGCATTGGATCCGGATTCGTGAACTCGGAGTCAGCCCTAGTATGAACCGGGGACCCGATCCTAATGTATTGCTCAATTTGGTCTTTTCGGTAGTCAGATTTGATCAATTTTAGTTCAAATATTTTTTTCAATATTTTATTTTTTATGATTTTCTATATTTTTTTTCTGAATTAAATTACAAAATCTTCAAAATCGGTGTCGACTGGTATCGCTGATCAATTTCATGATTTTTAATTTACAAATGAAGACAAATTTCTAAAATCTGCTTTCACATTAATTCTTAGAATCATATTTTCTACTTTAATATATTTTGGAGAATTTTCTGAATTTATAAAAACTAGGCCAGATTTGGTGTCGGCCAGTATCGCTGGTTGATTTCAGGATTTTTATTTGAAAATGAGATTTTATTTCTGAAAACTAATTTCATATTATTTCTCAGGGTGATGTTTTCTACCTCTGTGTATTCTTGGGGATTTTTCTGGAGCAGTCAATATTTTTCGATATTATTAAAATATTGTTATTATTTTGGAATCTTCTCATTTCTTTCTTTCTTTTCCTTTTCTTCCCCCATCAAACCACCTGCTGTCCACCCCCTCCCCCCCCACATGGGCCGGTCCCCATCAAACCCCCTCCCATCACTCTCTTTCATTCTCTCCCTCTCTTTCTTTTTCTTTTTCTTTCCTTTTTCCTCTCCTTCTTCTCTCCCTCTCTCCCTTTCTCTTCTCCACTTGGGCGATGACCACCCCAAGCCCAGCGTCGCTGTCCTCCTTCGGTGAGCCCCCACGGCCGGCGACGGCCTCCCATCTCCCCCAATTTTTCCCCTCCTTCAAATACTCCACCTTCTTCATCTTCTTCTCCTTTCAATTACCACCTCCATCTCCTTCTAATTCCTTAAATCAACCACCACCACCATCTTCTTCACTCCAACTCCACCACCACAACTCCCTCCTCCTCCTCCTCCTCCTATCTCCTTCAAATTTAACATCCCACCACCACAACCATCATCATCACCACCACAACCATCACCATTTACCACCACCTCCTCTTCAACTCCATCTTCCTCTTCTCCATTGGCTGGCGTCGCCACCCCTCCAGGTTGGCGCAGACATCGACGCTACCTTGGTGCCCCTTGGCCGCGCGGCCAGGGCTTGGCCACAGTCAAGGGGGCTCTACCTCCTCCTTTCTCTCTCTATCTGTTTCTCTCTTTACCTTATATGTCTCTCTCTATTCGTTTCTCTCTCTCTCCGTTTCTCTCTTTAATTTGTTTCTCTCTAGCTCTCTCTTTCTCTCTCTAGCTCTCTCTCTTTCTCTCTAGATCTCTTTCTCTTTAGCTCTCACTCTCTTTTGCTCGCTCTCTCTCCTCTCTTATTCTCTCTCTATATATATTACATATTTTATATAAATATTGGTAGCGTGCTGATTAATCTCTAAAATTACATATTTCATACATCTTCACATTTATTTATTATTAAATTTTGTTAATAAAACCTTTCTTGCATGTTTCTAAGTCCATAGCATGGAATGAAGAAGAAGACCCAAAATTACCATTTAATTGGTGATTAAAAGCTTACAAATATAGCCATTGACCTTGGAGGGAGATTTTGTCAAAACCGAGGGCCCAAATCCAGAAACTAGAATATGCAGCTGACAGGGGGACGTGCAGGCAGCGCACAGCAGGCAGCACTACGTGCGCCACCCTAGTACAGCCGCTAAAACGCGGCTTGGGCCGCGTTTTCGCGCCTGTACTGGCGCCGTTGTGCCAGTACTTTAGGCTAGGGTTTGTCTCACAGGCCCCCGTTCCCTTGGTGCCTATAAATACCCTCTTGGTTTTCTGCATTGCGAGAGATCCAAAGAATTAGGATAGTTTTTTTCTCCATGTTGTAGTTTAGGGTAGTTTAGGTTAGTTGTTCTTCTTCTTCCTCCTTTATAGTTTTCATTTCTTATAGATCTTATAATAGGAGAGAGAGTGGTACATGGTTAAAAAGTAAGAGTGCTTGTAATAGAAGATGACAATTTATGAAATGTTCTCTCTTTACCTATCTTTGTTTTCTTCTATCAACTCCTTTTACATGTTTAACTAATTTTCTCATAGCAACTAACTATTAATTACTAACTCGCTAACTCTTACTTGATAATCCACATGAATCTAATAGTCTCTACTTGACCTTGCTCTTGCAAGAGCCATTGATGGCTATAATGGATTCTAACACTCTAACATCCTAACTCTCTAACAAGTTAACATTACTTTACTCCATGCTTACTCTTATTTAGTTTTGATGGTTTAAGTGTAGCTTGCATTTGTTTTGTTGAGTTTGAATGTGAAAGTTATCTTATGGGTCATGCTTTGAAACGCTCTTGAATCAAGGACTAGTGATGGCGAAGGATACATGTGAGGCACTATCGCTAAGAGGTTAGCATGTTAGTGGAACCATTAGTAGTTAGTAGCCATGAGTTTTCTTTCTCTTTTTACTTTGATTTAGAAATATACCAAAAACCATAAATACATTCTTTTCTATGTTTCTCTCTTCTTCTTGTTTCACCGTACTCTTCTCTTTTCATTCTTTGTTTTCTTTTCTTTTGATTCTTTAAAACATAGAAGAAATTTTAACACACACGTGAACATTCCGATAAAGCTTCTATCGATTCCCGTCCCTGTGGATTCGACCCGTTTAGCCTCTATACTATAACGGAAGTATCAAGGAAGCCAAGCACACACTTTAAATCTTGATTTCAAAGCATACACTTTTCGTGCGCGGTTTTCCCCCGATCAAATTTTGGCGCCGTTGCCGGGGATGGGAACTGTTTAATTTCACTTTTTTGTTTACTTTTCTTCTTTATTTTTAGTGTGCATGTCAAATTTTTAGCATTGTAGAAGTCCACACTTGCTTTTGTATGGTTGAGTAAATTCTTGTATATTGTTATATTCTACTGCTACTTATTGTTTATATTACTTGTGCACTATAATAAATTTAAGAAATAAAATACGGTAATTGGATGTTTTAAAACGGTTTAGACATTTGCATCTAGGCACGTGTCAATTTTTATTCCAATATATTATATTTTATTCTTTTGTTGTTGTGATTTGGACCGAGGTGTATATATTACATTGCATATAGTTAGGACAAACACGTGAGTGATTTACTCTCTTTGTATGTTCATTCTTATTTATATTGCACACTTGCACGAATTGAAATTAAGGGCAAAACCCAACACAACATAAGGTGGAAAAGTCATTACCCTGCCCTAGCCCAAAAATCATCTCCTCATTCACACAACCCAAGCCTTATAAAACTTGCTAGACGTTGGCCCCTAGGGACATCTCGGACTCATTTAGGAGATTGACCTCAAGGGAAAGTTGTTAGAGTTTGAATCTTGTCAAATCGGTGTCTAAGGTTGGGGATTGAGTGGCGAAACCTCGAAGATCAGTGGTTTGACATAACTAGGCCCGTTGCTCCGGCACTGATACCTCCCACTGATCTTGCCCCTACCTGACCGATTAACTTGTGGTCAAATTTCTACAAGATACCCCCCGTGGACAATCTAACCAGTTAGGAGTCGTCTAGGTCTAAGTCAACCCTAGCATAGGCTTATTTTCTTTTTCTTTTTCTGTTTGTTTGATTGTTCTTTTTGTAAATTGTGAAATAGATTTTAACAACAACAATTTTTTCAATCCTAATATGAATTTATATTTCACCCCGGCCTCATTTGACTCAGATAACTCTGACCCGGCTATGTACAACATGAACCAACTTTATATACCGAATTGGGATTATCCAACTCAATATGTGCCTCAGTCCCAATACTGTGAACAAGATTGGAATAATCATCATCACTCTTCATCGAGTCAGTGGGGAGACAACTCCCCCAAGTATTATGGTCAACCACTTTACCAACATCCAGCTTCATATACTCCTTACCCCGAACAATCATTAGAAGAACCTATTGACTGGGAAAAAGGATAGAAGCCTTAGAGGAATTCGAGCTACGAATTCAAAATCTAGAGGACTCGAACATCAAAGTTTTCAAATCCAAGATCCTTGCTCCATTTTCCATGTCCCACAGCACGAAGAACATATTGACTTAGAAAAGAGTACGGAATCCATGATTCAATTCCAAAGCGATCCTTTCAATATGATAGAAGCAAGACTTAGTCGATTGGAAAACATGTGTAGGAATAAGGAAACTCTCCCTACCCAATCTTTGACTATTCCAACACTTCTAATCATCTCATGGAATCTTGAAGACTTTGACTAAGATTCAATTTCACCACAAAACCTTGAACTTGACCTATATCAACCCATTGACAAATTGGCAAGTTTTCATTTCAATGAAATTGAACTCTAATATGAATGTGAACCCGACCTACAACTTTGTGATTCAATTCCAATCTTTGAATCTATGCTGACTCTGGAATCCTTACCCAAGTTGGACCCATTGCCCGAGCCAACATTAATTCCTGTATCCATGGATTTTGAAACTTAACCACTTCTTTTGGATAGTCACATTTCATTGATGGGAATAGAATGTGAAATTAAATTCTTTGATTTGGACTCAACTCTTGAACCTAAACCGACTCTCGAACCCAATGTTGATTTTCTTGAGTTAGTATTGGTTCCCGAACTTTTCATTTCAAAGATCAAATTATTCATTTCACAAAATCACATTCTATTCTTGGACCAATGTATTGATCAGAACGACTCAGTGACGATCTTCGAAGAATGGTCATGTAAAAGGAATAATTTTCATGATAGGATCTTGTATAATCTTATTCATATTGGGAATTATAAATATATAAATAGAAAAGAGGTCAATACAAGTGAGTTCCGAGAGCCACCATATCATTTTGATTGCCTAGTAACGCTTGGCCCAATCAGACCACCACCGTGAGATAATTTTCCTTCCCTTTTCATTTGTTTCGTGTATATACACATTCACGATGCATTGAGGACAATGCATAAGATAAGTGTGGGGGAGGTTTACTAACGTAGGTTGTTTTAATTTTTCTTTCTTTTATACTTCTTTTTAGGAAATTTTTAAAATTTTCTTTTGTATAAAAAACTCTTTTATTTTCTTTTTATAAAACTTTTTGAAATAAGAGAAATAGTTTTTATTTTAAGAAATTAAGATTATCTTAGGAATTAGGAAGACCTAAAATTATGAATTTTTAAACTGAGACAAAATAATAGATCTTGTATAAATTTTAAGATAAAGAAGTAAGATTGGAAAGATAATTTGATCTTGAATTTTTTGCCTTAGATATATGCATTTCACACTTACACAATTTTTTGGGATTAAAACAAAAGACTGAAAATGTTATAAAAAATATTTAAAAAAATTGATGATAATAAAAATCACTTATTGAAGTTGGTAATTATGCCTCAGGAAGCATGATTATTCAGACCTAAAACGGTGGACAAAAAAATAACATAATTCCCTTTAGTTTTGTGGCCTTATTTACTCGAGTCCTTAGGATGTTTTCTCATCTGGTGCCCTAAAACTATCTGGTTTAGGAGTCACCAGCTAAAGGCTCACTACCCGGGTAAATAAGAAAGTCTAAGAAAACTAAGGGAAGAAAAAAAGAAAAATAAATATACACAAATAAATGGCATGAAAGTTAGAGTCGATATCCCAAAAATCTTCATAATTCACAAAGTGCATGTGTTCTAAGAGTTTTATGAAATATCAAAGAATTAATTCAGTTTTAAATTCTTACATTTAATTTATAACAAGATTTTGCATTTTGACTTAGTTTAAGAAAGAATAATTTCTGGTTAACCTATGACCTTAAATCACTTAAATTTTTGCCAAAATATTTAACATTTTTCTCTATTTTAATATGCGTTTGCAAAATACTAACATTTGATTTTTTTTTATGGATTTTGTGGGTGTAATCCGCTGAAAACCCTCAAGAGACAAAACTCCTTGTAACACCCTGATCCCCGGTGTACGTATCACAGATCGGTACGCGATACGATGTACAAAATTGATTTGACCTCCGTGATAGTCCGATTGAGTTGATTTCAGTTTTAAAAATCATTTTCTAATATTTTAGATTTTTCAGGAATTTCTGGAATTTTTCTGGATTATTTTGGAAAATCTCCGTAGTCGGTGTCGACCGATACCGATAATCGGCCTTGCTATTTTTATTTCACAAACGGAGTTGGAGTTTGAGAATCCGCTTTCACTATATGTCTTAGAATCTTATTTTCTACGTTATTTTTGGAGATTTTTCTGATTTTATCGAAAATCGGGCCAAACCGGTGTCGCCCGTATCGGCGAGACACTTCGGGATTTTTAATTTGCAAATCGGATTGAGTTTCGACAAACCGTTTTCATATTACGTCTCAGGATAATATTCTCTATTTTTTGTAATTTTTGGGCACCGTTCGGGACTCGTCAAATTTTGAGTCCAATTAAATAATATTATTTTAATACTTTATATTCTTTTCTTTTCTTTTCTTTCTTTCCCTTCATCTTTCCAGCGACTTCTCCCCCCACCGCCTTCCTGTAGCCAACCGCCATCTCTCTCTCCTTTTTAAACCAAATCCTTCTCTCTCCCCTTCAAATCTCTCCTAATTCTCTCTCTCTCCAATCTCTCTCTCTCTCTCTTCAAACTCTCTCAATCCCTCCTCTCTCTCCTCTCTCTATCTCACCCTTTCTTCAATCTCTCTCAATATTTCTCTCTCCCTCACTCTCTCTCGCTCTCCTTGAAATCACCTAGAGGGGGGGTGAATAGGTGATGGCTATATGATAATGGCAATTATGCGGAATTTAAAAATTTAACTCTAAGCAATTTGCACAATACAATATTTCTTGCAAGTAATTTAGACAATGTAAAGAAGCAAGAAGAAAAGAGATAGAGTTAGAGAGAAATGATCAAACGCAAACACGCCGGTATGTTTCCGAGGTTCGAGCCACGCTCTACGTCCCCGCCTTCACACTTGAAGGATTTCCACTATTGAGGATCCCACCGGATCAACAATACAAGGACAACACTTGTCCGTCTCCCGTGATGACACTTCACCACCTTGAGCACACTAGCTCGCCTTGAGGCCGATGCCTCTACAACTTCACTCAATTACAATGGAAGTGATCACACTTGATCACTTTTACAAATAGCTCACTAAGCACAATCCTAGAACCAAATAGTAGACTTAGAGTATGGGATTGTGTAGTGCAAAACTAGAGAGAAGTAGAGGAATAGGCTCCAAGAAAGGTGATGGAAATTTAGGCTTTGGAGAAAAATCTTTTCTTTTGAAAACTTTGGAAAATCTTTTCACAACACTTGTCAAATTTCACTTGATAGCTCTAAAAACATTAGTCATTTCATATGAAGTGACCACCTATTTATAGGGTCAAAAACTGCTCAAGAGATTCGTTGGAGACAAATCCCAAAAGTCAAAGAGTCAGAAAATATAGCTGTTGGGTCTGTCAGAACTTTTGACAGACTGCCGGTCGACCGGGTCGGTCGACCGCCAACGGTCAAAAATCCGACCGTTGGGGCTCACCGGTCGACTGGGTCGGTCGACTGGCATTTCCAGAGAGCAGCAGGTTGGGGGCCGGTTGAGTATCGGTCGACTCCCGTCGACTGATACGCACATGCACAAAATGTGCATGTCGGTCGAGTGCCGGTCGACTGCCGGTCGACCGGTCACTGTGAATTTCTGAAAAATCAGAATTCACAGACCTGGGCAATTTTGGGTTTTGGTTTTGGGTCTTGGGTAAAATGTTTTGGCCTTGAAAAATCATAGAGTATGAGCATGTGTCATACTACTATCAAGGTAAAATACTTGGTAAAAATTCTTTTGATAAAAACTTGATTTTCAATGAAAATGTTTTTCCCAAAAACTAGTCTCTCTAAAAACGTATTTCCAAAATAGATATGTTCATTAAAACTGAGTTTGGAAATAGAAATTGAAAATATTTTGAAGCCAAAAATCACTCTAGAAAGTGTGTGTGTGTGATATCCCATATCTCTACTTCTACTATTTAGTTTTGACAAAATATTCTAGAATGAAAATAAACAAAGTACAAAACTTGGATTCTTAAGCAAGTCTTGATCTTCTTCTTGAACTTTTCTTCAACGCAAATTCCGAAGCTTCCTATGTGCTTTAGCTTGGGAATGCAAATGTTGGGCAAACTCCAAATTTGTGAGTCTTTTAGCGGAGTTGTCAAAATCTGTTTCTTGAACCTGAAATACTTTAAAATCAAGAATATTAAATACATAACTAAATATGTTTTGCTATCATCAAAATAATCGGGATAGTGGCCTTTGGGCCAACAATCTCCCCCTTTTTGATGATGGCAAAACATATGTAGTTATCACAAGATATTTTGGGTAGAGTCTTCAAATGAAGCTCCCCCTCAACATATGCATATATAAAAAGTCATACTCAGGCATAGTGATAAAAAATAAGCATCACACATGTAAAAATAAACATCACACATCCATGCCCATAGAAAATATCAACCACACATGTCATATCATAGATAAAGGAAATGAGTCTCAACATGACATAAATACATACCACACAAGTCCACAACACAAAAATAAAGGTGTCCAAAATAAAGGTGTCCAACACAACAAAATAAGTCAAATACATAACAAAATATCTCTCTCCAAATGTCTCTCCCCTTTTTGACATCATCAATAAAGGGGAGGTCACTCAGCAGCATCATCACTCAGTCGCCTCATCATCATCAGAGCCCTCGGCCATCGTCTGGTCATCACCATCATCTGAGGAAGAAGAGGACTCTACCTCCTCTGTATCCACGGCATCAACTCTGGGGCGCGGTGGTGGAACAGACACGCGAGCTCTGGGAGGGAAAGGAGGACCAGCAGCAGGAAGACGACGAGCTCCCGGAGTCCCATCAGGAACGACTATGTCCAATTTAGAGAACAGAGATTGGAACTGAACATCCACAAATCTCATGGACTCAGCCATATAGGACAAGTCGTTTCGGACCTCCGCCCGAAAAGCAGCATCCATAGCAGCACGAGCCTCCAAATCTGCCCGAAGAGAAGCATCACGAGCAGCCATATCTGCACGAAGTGCAGAGACTTGCTCACCGACCCAGGCCTGATGTGCCTCGATCTGCGAGCGGACCTCAGAAGCAGAAGCACCCTGAAACTCAGGAGCAGGAAAAACAGGAGGTGGAGCTGGATCAGCTGCGGGAACAGGTGGTGGTTGCACAGCTGCGTGTCGACGCAACTGAGCTTCCATCATCTTCAGGGCAACAGCATTGAAATCTGAAGAGGGTTTTGAGGGGGCTTGACCAGAGAGATCGAAATCTAGAGCCCTAAGCAAATGGGTAATGAGCATGCCATAAGGCAGACTCCTACCAGCAGTACGAATCTGATCACCACTCATGTGAGAAGCGATCACTCGAGGGAAATTTATCTTAATGCCTTTAAGGAGGCAATAGATAATCAAGGGAACAGGACCTCGAGCATGGCTAAATTCACCGGATTTTGGCACGATGTTATGAAAGACAATCTTAGCAAGGACCTGAGATTGGAGAGTATACTGACTCACAATCTCATTCCTCACCAGATCGGGATTGTCATCCTGGTGAAGAAGAGTGGATGCGGTGAGTGAAGACTCACCCTCCGGATATCCAGGAAAATCATGTAGGTCAAAGGAGTAAACATCTATTCCATCAGTGGAAAGATGAAGAATTCTAGCAAATTGACCTAGGGAGATGTTGATGTCCCTACCCATCACCCGGGAAATGATCCGGTTCCCACTAAACTCAAAATTTGCATAAAAGTAGGGAACCAAAGAAGTGTAAACCTTCTCCCTAATGGAGAGAAAATCTACAAGATTGTTAGCACGAAGTATTTGGGGGATATCTAAATGTTCGAAATCATGCATAGCCACAAATCTACCTGAAATGGTATTCCTAGGGGCTAAGTGAGTATAACGATCAGAGGCAAGATCGTTACGGAACATAGGTTCAGACCTAGGGGCTTGAGTTGAGGATTGGGCAATGCCCTTTCCCTTCTCAGAACGATGTCTCTTTGGAGCCATGATAAAAATCCAATATTTAGGTTTTTGAACGCAAAAGCACGATCTAGATAGATAATCAACCTAATATGAAGACAAATGAAATGATAGATCTAATCTAGAAAGAAGGAACAAGTGAAAAATTCGAAATTTTTACCTTTGAGAAAAACTGAAACCCTAGCCTGAAATCCAGAAATTTGAGAATCCGACGGATGGATCGGCTTGAAATTGAAGATCCGAGTTAGAATTGAGAGGATTGAAATGGGTTTTGAAGGATTTTAAGATCAGTTGAACGGATTGGAAGAAGGAAATTTTGGGGAAAATGGGTCTGCGGTCGCTGGTGAGAGAACAGAGAGAGAGAGAATGCGAAACAGTGGGAAAAAGGTCAAATATATGCCAGAATGCGACTATCGGTCGACTGGTGTTGAGGGACCGGTCGACCGAAAACAAACAGAGAGCCCTGCATCTAAATCGGTCGACTGGTCCTATACCAGCAGTCGACCGGTAGCACAAAAAAATCAAAAATATTTTCTCAGACAGAGCCGGTCGACTGGGGTTAGGGGCGAGTCGACCGGTAAGTCTGAAAAATCTGCTACCATATTCTGACCAAAAAAAATTTATAAATAAACATTATAACAAATAAAAATATGTTATATTATAATAATCAGGGATAACACAATTATTTTTAAATCTTCATTTAGTGATCATATCAACAAAACTTCACACAAAATTATTTAATTTTATTTTACATATTTAAGCAAAGGTATAAAGATGTTGAAGCCGAATACCCAGTGACGGGTTCTGAACTTCATCCTCTTGATTCCTCTTGAATGAGTTGAGGTGCGCAATTGCCATCTTTAAGGTATTTGCTCAACTATGAAAATTTTCAAAAAGTTTTATTTTATTTATGAAAAATAGGTCTATATGTATACAAGTATATAATCACAAAATCTAAACTATACATATAGATACACAAAAATTGGACATGTGGACAAGTATGACAAAAGGCATAACAATACAAGATATGAAAATTAATACAAGGCATGTACACAACATGATAGAAAGGTAGTTCTATATAAGCATGTATCAATAATGAACAAAAACAAACTAACAATTCTATACATATGTATACATGTCAAAAAAAATCAAAATTGAACATGGTATATACAATCATGTTAGAGTTGCAAGTTTATACTAATCATGTATCAATGAAGCATAAAACTAAACTAGCAATCCTATAACAATTGTATATACAAAATTAAAAAAAAATTCTTAAATGGAGATGTTACCAATTTACGGGTAGTCTCCAAAAATAGGTGCCTCCACGATAGCGATGCAAGCTAGATTTGAACTTTGAGCTTAGTTGCATCTACCACCCGGGCACCGTCTCCCCCTAAGTCTTGGAGGAAGTAGATCCACCTGTGTCACCTACATTAGGAGGATCTTTTGGTACCCAAATCTTTGAGGGTCCTTTAGGGTTAGTACCGGGGCGAACCCAAACATATTTATTTTTAACATTATTCTTAGCATAACAAAACTTTTCTAAATGGCCTTTGCGGCCACAATGAGTGCAAACATAAATTCTACCACTACCATACATGTATGCATGCTTGTGAGTGTGAGCATGTTTCCGTGCATGTGTATGTGTATGAGGTGCATGTTTCCCTTGGGGTACTCCCTTAGGAAATTTAGAAGCTATCTTTTTCAAATCAAATGCACAAATTTTAAGTGTGGAATCCAAGGCATCAACACGCTTTTGGATCTCAACAAAATCATTTTTATCAATTGAAACCAAGGGGTTTTACCCTTATTTGCAAGTTTATATTTTTCAAAATCATTTTTCAATTTTTCAAATGCACTAGATAAAACATCTTTTTCTTTAACAACTATTTCTACTTTATGTTTTAAAGCCTCATTTTCTCTTTTTAATTTCTTATTTTGAGATTGTGAAATTTCATACCTATTTTGCAATTCTTCAAAGAAATGTGCAAGTTCATCCATAGTCAAATCTTCATCTTCTAAGGTGTTTTCTAGAGTTACCTTTGGTACATCCTCCCCATGTGCCATGAAACACATGTGCGCGGCGTCGACTTCCTCTTCGGATTCCGACTCCGTGTCATCCCAAGTAGCCACCATGGCCTTCTTCTTTCTTTGCCCGTTCTTGGATGTGGTCGCTTGTAGAGCGGGGCACTCGGCAATTAGGTGACCGATCTTCTTGCAATGAAAGCAAGGACCGGGCTCCTCTCTTTTTCTTTCAAATCTCCCTTGAGGTTTCCCTCGCCGGAAATTGCTTTGTCTTCCCTTCTTATAGAACATCTTGCCCACCTTCCGGATGAGCATGGCGAAGTCTTCATCGCACTCGTCCGATGAATCATCCTCGTCTTGAATGGTTGGAGCGGCTTTGAAGGCTATTGATTTCTTCTTGGGTGCCTCCCTTTCTTCTCGTACCTTCATCTCCATCTCATGTGTTTTGAGATTGCCGATGAAGCCGGAGAAGTCCATCTCCTCTTTGTCATTTAGCTCTTTGAGGGTTGTCGCCTTGACTTCCCAAGCTTTAGGAAGAGCTCTAATCACCTTCCTTATCTTTTGATCGTTGTCAATCTTGTCACCTAAGGAAGAAAGAGCATTAGTTATTTTGTAAAGCGAGTGAGCATGTCATCAATGCTCTCATTTTCAATCATGTAAAATTCTCATATTGAGAACGTAGCAAGTCAACTTTTGCTCTCTTGACTTGTGACGTTCCCTCATGAGTCACAATAAGCATGTTCCAAACTTCATATGCCGATTTACAATTAATGATGCGTGCAAGGTCATCTTCATTAAGTGCTTGTGTTAATGCATATTGTGCCCTAGCATTAGCTTCATAGTCCTTGGTGGTATCCTCGGACCATGTGCTCTCATCACTAGTGGGTTCAATGAAATCTTTGGTGACGGCCCTAGCTACCTTGACTCCTAGGGATTTTAGAAAAAGGTTCATCTTGACCTTCCAAATAGGGAAGTTCAAGCCATCAAATTTGGGTGGGGACTTAATGCTTGAAAAATCTAGAGATGCCATGTATGATGAATAAAATGCACAATGTATAATAAATGCAACAAATGTATATAGCCAACTAAAGGATCTCCCTAAGGTTGTTAGACCTAAGTTGTAGGGTTAGGCTCTGATACCAATTGAAATCACCTAGAGGGGGGGTGAATAGGTGATGGCTATATGATAATGGCAATTATGCGGAATTTAAAAATTTAACTCTAAGCAATTTGCACAATACAATATTTCTTGCAAGTAATTTAGACAATGTAAAGAAGCAAGAAGAAAAGAGATAGAGTTAGAGAGAAATGATCAAACGCAAACACGCCGGTATGTTTCCGAGGTTCGAGCCACGCTCTACGTCCCCGCCTTCACACTTGAAGGATTTCCACTATTGAGGATCCCACCGGATCAACAATACAAGGACAACACTTGTCCGTCTCCCGTGATGACACTTCACCACCTTGAGCACACTAGCTCGCCTTGAGGCTGATGCCTCTACAACTTCACTCAATTACAATGGAAGTGATCACACTTGATCACTTTTACAAATAGCTCACTAAGCACAATCCTAGAACCAAATAGTAGACTTAGAGTATGGGATTGTGTAGTGCAAAACTAGAGAGAAGTAGAGGAATAGGCTCCAAGAAAGGTGATGGAAATTTAGGCTTTGGAGAAAAATCTTTTCTTTTGAAAACTTTGGAAAATCTTTTCACAACACTTGTCAAATTTCACTTGATAGCTCTAAAAACATTAGTCATTTCATATGAAGTGACCACCTATTTATAGGGGTCAAAAACTGCTCAAGAGATTCGTTGGAGACAAATCCCAAAAGTCAAAGAGTCAGAAAATATAGCTGTTGGGTCTGTCAGAACTTTTGACAGACTGCCGGTCGACCGGGTCGGTCGACCGCCAACGGTCAAAAATCCGACCGTTGGGGCTCACCGGTCGACTGGGTCGGTCGACTGGCATTTCCAGAGAGCAGCAGGTTGGGGGCCGGTTGAGTATCGGTCGACTCCCGGTCGACTGATACGCACATGCACAAAATGTGCATGTCGGTCGAGTGCCGGTCGACTGCCGGTCGACCGGTCACTGTGAATTTCTGAAAAATCAGAATTCACAGACCTGGGCAATTTTGGGTTTTGGTTTTGGGTCTTGGGTAAAATGTTTTGGCCTTGAAAAATCATAGAGTATGAGCATGTGTCATACTACTATCAAGGTAAAATACTTGGTAAAAATTCTTTTGATAAAAACTTGATTTTCAATGAAAATGTTTTTCCCAAAAACTAGTCTCTCTAAAAACGTATTTCCAAAATAGATATGTTCATTAAAACTGAGTTTGGAAATAGAAATTGAAAATATTTTGAAGCCAAAAATCACTCTAGAAAGTGTGTGTGTGTGATATCCCATATCTCTACTTCTACTATTTAGTTTTGACAAAATATTCTAGAATGAAAATAAACAAAGTACAAAACTTGGATTCTTAAGCAAGTCTTGATCTTCTTCTTGAACTTTTCTTCAACGCAAATTCCGAAGCTTCCTATGTGCTTTAGCTTGGGAATGCAAATGTTGGGCAAACTCCAAATTTGTGAGTCTTTTAGCGGAGTTGTCAAAATCTGTTTCTTGAACCTGAAATACTTTAAAATCAAGAATATTAAATACATAACTAAATATGTTTTGCTATCATCAAAATAATCGGGATAGTGGCCTTTGGGCCAACACTCCTGTGCACGGACCCAGGCCGCCCGGCGGCCGAGCGCCGCCGCCGGCCACAGCCGGCCGCCATGGCCGCGCGGCTGCGCGGCCAGGCACAGGGCAGTAGCCGCTGCCCTGTTTCCTCTCCCTTGCCCTGTTCTCTCCCTCCTCTCTCCACCTCACTCTCTCACCTCCTCCATCTCTCACTCCCCTTGGCCTGAACAGCCGCCGGCGGCTAGGCTTGCCGCCGGCGGACTGCCGTCGACTGCTGGCCAGCGGAGCTGGCCGGCCACGACAAGCAGCAGCGGCACCTTGCTGCCGCTGCTGCTGGTGCCTTATGGGGTTTGGGTAAAACCCAAACCCCTTAATTCTAATTGGGTTAAAGGGAAACCCAATAACCCTTTTGGGTTTATTTGCAACCTAAAACCCGTTCTCTCATTAGCCCTACCCATTAACCCATTTCATTAAGTTACGGGTTTGGGTAGCAGATCCAGACCCGACCCGTTAACAGCCCGAACCCGCACCAGAACCCGGTACAGGTAATTTTACAGAAAACCCCCTATTACTTTTCAGTATTTGCATTTTAACTATTATTATTTATGTATTTAACCCATTTCCATTACTTTTAGCGTTCGGACGATATCGGGAGCATCCGGACTCCGATTTGAATGATTCTGGATCCGTTGCGATCGTGGGAAAGAGAGCTACAGACCTATAGCCAGTTTGTGAGTGTTTTCTTTTTATAAATTATATTTTATCATGATTAATGACATTGCTTGATATATAGTGATTATGGATAAAAGACGGTAATTATTCATTATTCACTAGTCATGATTGGACGGTCATTGAATTAGGAATAACCTAGAAGATTGTTAGGTATTTCCTGATTTAATATGAGGTAATCATAGTAACAAGACATACAGACATAGACAACTCGGACACAGATATCATGCATGTACCGTCACTGACCCACGGACCACTAGGTCACCATATTAGTGGATACTATTACTTCATCTAGTAGCTCACAGTTAGATAACTATCATCACATGTATACTGATCCACGGTACTTAATGACACTACACTGTCACTAGACATGACTGCTAGACACCGTTAGTGCATGCACTGATATCATCCTTACACGGATACTGTAGTTCACGGGATATGGTATGATACACTGACCACTATTATTACCACTATCATAGATATATATGACACGGATTCTTGTTACACATATATCTTCCACTGGTACACAGATATGCCAAGGCACGACATGTCGCATTTCATATTATTGTTATTATCGTTACATGGATGCTCGATACACTGTTATTTTATGTTCACACATCACTGTTACTGTAACGCCCCGATCCCACGGATACGGGGACGTCACTGCGACGTATATACGTAGGTCAGAAAATGCCCCACACGTATATACGCTAAGCAAATAAGTACAACAAGAATCAGAGTACACGACAAAGCGTGGTATCCATACATATGCCAACTAAAAAGTACACATACAAAGTTATACAAGATATGATAAAGTATTACACAATACATGTGTATTACATCACAACCAAGTCCAAAAGTAAAATACACAATATGTGTACAAAAGCTCACGAGGTGGATGAAGATCTCGCGAGTCAAAAGAGAGAATCTAGCACGAAGGGACTGGAACTATTCGGCCTGCTCACTAAAATAAGCTTGATCCTCCGTGGATGGCTCCACTTCGTTCCAAGCTTCGGGATCTGAATATGCAAATCCAAGGGAGTCAAGACATGTTAACAATAAACAACTATAGCCAAGTGGCTAGGAGACATGAATAAGGAAGCTGGAACAGTACAAGGAATATAAATCTACAAGTAATGGATAGCATGAGGAGATACAGTCATAATGCAATAGATCTACAGTTAACGTCTTATTATTATTACTTGCCTTACTGTGATATCTAGCTATGTGACCCAGCGTCCCAGAGCACATAGATCCATATCCTAGAAAAGCAAGGCTGTTATTGGAAACCAGCGGTTTATCGACGAACTATGTTTACAGTGGGTCCCGTGCATGCCCGGGACCACGGTCCAGGGTGTTCCGTTGCTTGGTAACGGAACCAGCCGCAAGGCCTAACAGGAGGGACTTATGTATGCCCTTTGTCATGACAGTATTCAGGAAGAGGGAGCAAGCACTCCCCTCGGTCCCCTGGAGGCCCTCAGGTTAGACCGGAATATGATTGTACAATATACCTAATGCCACTGTAAACACAAACACATATCGATATCCGTATGATTTCCCCCGACCCATGTGTAAGTTGGTCCATTTTATACGAAAGTCAAGTGTATCATGCTTGGTTCAAGTGATGGCATGATAAGTGGTGATATTCATATTTTAACAAGTTATGAAGCGATGATATGTAATAACAAGTCATGAAGTAATATAAGGTAATGTCCATCAAGTAACATGTCATGTAGTACCAGTTATGAAGCATGAACAGGAATAATATAATACACATGTATCAGGGTAAGATCCAACTTTAGAAAAGAAATCAACTATAATAAATAGCTTAAATTAGTCGACTAGGTGGAAGGTGTAGTCGACTGATAGGGGTCTTAAGTCGACTAACAGTCTGGGTTAGTCGACTAAAACTGGGTTCCAGAGAGTTGAGATTCTGTTTCAGGGAAAGTTAGTCGACTAGGTAAAAAGGGTAGTCGACTAACAGACACGAAAGTCGACTAACAGTCAAGCTAAGTCGACTAGAACTGGGATACAGAGAGTTAAGTTTGTTTCAGGAGTCGACTAAGGTGAGAAGGGTTAGTCGACTAGTAGTCTATAGTCGACTAATAAGTAGGATAAGTCGACTAGGGCCGAGAGTTGGGTTTCTGGCTCAAGTAAGGTTAGTCGACTAGGGAGGAATGTGTAGTCGACTAACAGTGATTTCCAGAGAGTTGGGGTTTATTTCCAGAAAGGGTTAGTCGACTAATGATCAGGGTAAGTCGACTAAAACTGTGTTTCATGAACAGGTTAAGGTTCAACTAGAAGGGTTAGTCGACTAATACCTAGGTCAAGTCGACTAATCCGGGTCTGTAAGTAGCGTACAGAACAGAATTTGCTGGTCGAATTTGAAGGTCAAGAACCTGATTTTGGTGGCACAAGTGTACAAGAAGTGGGGATACAAGTATCTAGGAAATTCACATGTCTTGGTGAGTAAAAATACTCACTAGGAGTGATCAATCGGCGTTTTATGCGATCGAAAGAGTCGTTGACGACGAATGGCGCCAAGGTGATCTTCGGTGGCGAAGAAGGCTATGATCCAAGGTCCAAGGTGGTTGCTTGAGGTGGAGATGAAGTCCTTGAGGTGGTCCTTGGAGCTAGGGTTGAGGTTGAGAAGGAGGAGAGATCTCTTGGTGAGGGCTAACACTTAGGTGAAATGAAGAAAAGGAAAAGAAATGTAAAGAGATTGTTTATATAGGTGTTAGATTTTGTAAAGGAGTTGCAAATAGTGTAATTGAGAGGGGGTTTTGTGCAAATATGGGGAGGGTGAGGTGTCCCTCACTTGGCCACTTGGCCGGCCATGGGGGAGAGAGAGAATGAGTGGGATTTAAAAAGGATTAGGTGAAAGTGAGTGGGATTATGTGGAAAATTGGAATTATTGGAAAATGGAATTTTGGAAAATACCAGAATCGTCCGAAATTCAAGTATCTCGGAACGACTCGAAAATTTTACTAAAAATCAAGAATAACATTTTAAGACTCATGGTGAAATTCGTTTGAAGAAATAATTTATAGTTTTAAAACTAAAAATCCCGGAATCAGTTATCTACCGACTCCGTTGGAACTTTCATAAATTCATAAAATTCCCAGAAAAAGTATTTAGATAGAAAATATGATTCTAAGAAATAAAGTCTAAAGGACCTTCTAGAAATTCCTAGCTGTTTGTGAATAAAAAATCCGAGAATCGATCAGCGGCACTGGTCGACACCGGTTTTGAAAATATTTAATTAAATTCAGGAAAATTCCAGAAAATCATAGAAAATATATAATATTGGAAAATGATTTTTAAAACTGAAATCGATCAAATACAGGAAGTAAATCAAAAAATACGATCGAAAAACTGAATACGCAACTAAGTACGTATTCCGGGAACGGGGTATTACAATCCATCCACCTTACAAAAATTTCGTCCTCGAAATTTCGTAAAGTGAAAGGTGACGGTAAAGAAGGATAACAGGAAGTGAAAGATAACAGGAAAGAAGGATAAGAGGGAAGAATTTTACCAGTTAGGAAGTGAAAAGTTGAGGATAACGCTCTCGGATAACGTCCTCTCGTTCCCATGTGGCCTCTCCTGGCGCATGTCTGTTCCAAGACACCAACACCAATGGTATTGCCTTATTCTTCAGTGTCTTGACACTTCTATCCAGTATGGCCATCGGCTGCTCCTGATATGACAAATCCGGCTGTAGCTCCAGTTCGGAGTGATCCAGAATATGACTATCATCCTTCACATACTTCCTCAGCTGAGATACGTGGAATACATTGTGAACTCCGTCCAAAGATGGCGGTAACGCCAACCTGTAAGACACCTCTCCCACTCGGTCCAAGATCTTGAATGGGCCGATGTATCTCGGACTAAGCTTTCTACGAGTACCGAACCGGATTACTCCTCTGGTGGGTGATATCTTCAAAAACACATGATCTCCTGCCTGGAATTCCAATGGTCTTCTCAGTGTGTCTGCCCAACTCTTCTGCCGACTCTGTGCTGCCCTGAGGTGATCTCTGATAATCCTGACTTTATCTGTTGTCTGAATCAGGATCTCTGGTCCCAAAAGTCTCCTCTCACCGACTTCATCCCAACAAATCGGCGACCTGCACTTCCTTCCATACAATGCTTCAAAAGGTGCCATCTTGATACTTGCCTGATAGCTGTTATTATAAGAAAATTCAGCCAAATGAAGATGGTCTTCCCATGATCCCTGGAATTCAATCATGCAGGCCCGCAACATATCTTCAAGAATCTGGATAGTCCTCTCAGATTGTCCGTCTGTCTGAGGATGATATGAAGTACTGAATTTCAGACGAGTTCCTAGACTTTCTTGGAGGCTTTCCCAGAAATGAGATCTGAATCTGGTGTCTCTGTCTGATACAATACTAACTGGAACTCCATGCAGACGAACTATCTCCTTCATGTACTTGTCTGCCAAAACCTCTGTTGTCTGACCCACCCTGAATGGTATGAAGTGAGCTGACTTGGTGAGGCGATCAATGATTACCCACACAGCATTATTACCTTTGGGACTACGAGGTAATGCCGTGACAAAATCCATGGTGATGTGCTCCCACTTCCACTCAGGTATCGGTAAAGGCTGAAGAAGTCTAGCTGTCCTCTGATGCTCTATCTTTATCTGCTGACAAACCAAGCACTTGGCAACATACTGGGCTATCTCCCTCTTCATAGCATTCCACCAAAACTGCCTCTTTATGTCTTGATACATCTTGTTTCCCCCTGGGTGTATGGAATATGCTGAACTGTGTGCTTCTGCTAGAATCTTCTGTCGAACTTCTCCTTGGGAACACAAATCCTGCTGCCAAAATATAATGCACCATCCGGATGAATACTGATATCAGTCCTCAATCCAGCCTCTACTTGAGCTCGGAATTGCTGTAATCTGGGGTCTTCCTTTTGAGCTTCCTTGATCTCATCTATCAATGTTGACTGAATCTGCAAAGTCATGAACTGTCCTGCCTTATCACCTCCTTGTACCAACATCAAGTCCAATCTGATGATGTCTTGAATCAACCCCTTCTGCTGAGTAAGCTGGACAAGCACTCTATTCTCTGGCTTCCTGCTCAGTGCATCCGGCACTGTATTGACCTTGCCTGGATGATATTGCAAGTCTATATCATAGTCCGCCATCAACTCCAGCCACCGCCTCTGCCTCATGTTCAACTCCTTCTGCGAGAAAATATATTTGAGGCTCTTGTGATCCGTGTATATCAACACTTTATCCCCCAGAAGATAATGCCTCCAGATCTTCAAGGCAAATATAACAGCTGCTAGCTCCAAGTCATGAGTTGGGTAATTCCGCTCATGAGTCTTCAGTTGCCTAGATGCATATGCTATAATATGATCATGTTGCATAAGTACACATCCCAGGCCTTTTCCTGATGCATCACTGAATATGACCATCCCTCCTCTCCCTGAGGGAGTCTTCAAGATTGGAGCTGAAATGAGCCTCTGCTTCAATTGCTCAAAAGCTGCAGTACATTCCTCTGTCCATATGTACCTTTCCCCTTTCCGGGTGAGCTTGGTCAACGGAGCTGCAATCCTAGAGAAATCTTGGACAAAGCGTCTGTAATATCCGGCTAGTCCAAGAAAACTCTTAATCTCAGTCACCGTCCTTGGAATTGACCAGTCTCTCACTGCCTGGACTTTGCTGGGATCAACTGAAATTCCTTCCGCTGAAACAATGTGTCCAAGGAAGGCTATACGGTCCAACCAGAAATCACACTTGCTCTTCTTAGCATGAAGCTGCTCCTGCTGAAGAGTCTGCAATATAATCCTCAAGTGTTCTGCATGCTCCCTGTTGTTCTTTGAATAGATCAAGATGTCATCTATAAAAACCACTACAAACTGATCCAAATAGGGCGAAAACACTCTGTTCATCAAATCCATGAAAACTGAAGGGGCATTGGTGACTCCGAAGGGCATAACTAGAAACTCATAGTGGCCATAACGGGTCCTGAATGCCGTCTTCGGAATATCCTCCTTCCTCACCCTTAGCTGATGGTAACCCGACTGTAAATCTAATTTAGAGAATACTCGGGCTCCATGAAGCTGATCAAACAAATCATCAATCCTTGGTAAGGGATACTTGTTCTTGATGGTAACTTTGTTCAATTCCCTATAATCAATACAAAGTCTCTTACCACCATCCTTCTTGTTCGCCAACAGTACTGGAGCTCCCCATGGTGAAGTACTTGGCCGAATCAATCCCTTATCAGAGTATTCCTGCAGCTGATTCTTCAAAATCTCTAACTCCGTCGGTGCCATCCTGTACGGAGCCTTGGATATAGGAGCTGTTCCAGGCACAATATCAATAGAAAACTCAATCATCCTTTCAGGTGGCAGTCCTGAGATCTCAGCAAACACTCCTGGGAATTCATCCCACACTGGTACCTTCTGCTTCTGAACCTCCGAAGTAGTCATCCGAGTCTTTCCCTTGGTAGACTTCACTTCTCCACTAAACTGGAACTCCGGTTGATGAGGGATTCTGAAATTAATCTTCTTCTCCCTACAATCAATAACTGCATGGTACTGACTGAGCCAGGTCATGCCTAAGATTACGTCGTACCCTTTGGTGTCTAGTACGAGCATATCTATGGCCAAGGTCTTATCACAAAGTTCTACTGGACAATCAGTACAAACTCTAGAAGATACGACTACTCCATTCCCAGTACTAATATCCCATTTGTGGTCTAAAGATCTAACAGGTATAGAATGCAATGCCACAAAATGGTCTGAGATAAAACAATGGGAAGCACCGGAATCAAAGAGAGCAAGGACAGGTTTAGAATGAACTCTGATGGTACCTGTTATCACCTCCTCAGATGTCTCAGCCTCTGCTGCTGACAAATTATATGCTTGCCCCCTTCCACGCCCTGCTGCAGTCCTAGCTCCTCTCTGAACTGGGCGAATAGCTTGCTGTGAAGGAGGGGGAGGAGCTCTCCTCATCACTGGTCCCTGGTTCCTCTGTCCCAGTGGCCCTGGAAGTGATCTCTGTCCATATGGTCCCTGAAGTGCCGGTAGAGCTTGATTGGTAATCCCCATTCTCCTGTGTGGACAGGCTTCTATGGAATGATCTCGGGAACCACACACCAAGCATAGCCCATTTGCCCTACGGCAATTCTGCTGAGAATGACCCGGTTTCTGGCAAAAGTTGCAGATAGGACCTGATTGAGCCATCTGGTAAGGAGCTGGTCTGAATGGTTGCCTGGCCTGAACCTTAGCTGCTCTGTATGGGCCTCCTCTTTCCATTGGTGGAAACGGCCTCTTCATGGCCTGATTCCTCATCTGGTTCACTTGCTTCTTCTCTAGCCCACGCTCCACTTCCCGAGCTATGGTAAGGACTTCTGAATAGGTCTTCAGCTGCTGGGGCATCAAGAAAACTTGGATGTCCATCTGCAATCCCTGCTGGAATCTGCTTGCCCGCTTCTCCTCATCCGCTACCATGTACGGAGCAAAGCGGCTAAGCCTGAGAAACTCTGCTGCATACTCATCCACTGACTTGTTCCATTGCTGCAATCTGATGAACTGCTCCTCCATGTCTTTCTGGGCAGTAGCAGGGAAGAATCTGCTGTAGAAACTCTTGGAGAACGTGTCCCAGGTGACAGGCTTCTCCAGTCTGGCCTCCTCAGCTAGCCACCAAGTCCTAGCTATATCTTTTAACTGAATCTTGGCGACCTCAACTTGGTTCTCCTTTGGTACTCTGGCTGCATTCAGCAGATCTGATGTATCCGTCAGCCATTGCTCGGCATCCAGGGGTTTCTCTTCACCCGTGAATATGGCCGGTTGCAGCCGTCTGAAATCTGAAATATTCCCCGGCCTCTGTTCCTTAGGGGCTGCCAATTCCTGCCGAAGAAGTTCGGTCTGTTGCTGCTGGTTCTCCATCATGGTTTGAATCACCCTCAGAATGTCCACATTCTCTCCCGCAGGTCCATTCGATGCTTGTCCGGAATGGTTCCGTCCCGTCCTTCTCTCCATACCGAATTGGGATAAGATAACTGGAATTTGGAAACATATGGAAGGAGTTTAGGACACAAGGAAAGGAGTCAAGAAGGGATCAAGAAGGACTGGATAACTTTGTACATTGTAGTTGGCAATAGCAAATTACAGTAATTTGCTGCTTGATTGTACTATAGGTGTGAGAGCCTACGCTCTGATACCAACCTGTAACGCCCCGATCCCACGGATACGGGGACGTCACTGCGACGTATATACGTAGGTCAGAAAATGCCCCACACGTATATACGCTAAGCAAATAAGTACAACAAGAATCAGAGTACACGACAAAGCGTGGTATCCATACATATGCCAACTAAAAAGTACACATACAAAGTTATACAAGATATGATAAAGTATTACACAATACATGTGTATTACATCACAACCAAGTCCAAAAGTAAAATACACAATATGTGTACAAAAGCTCACGAGGTGGATGAAGATCTCGCGAGTCAAAAGAGAGAATCTAGCACGAAGGGACTGGAACTATTCGGCCTGCTCACTAAAATAAGCTTGATCCTCCGTGGATGGCTCCACTTCGTTCCAAGCTTCGGGATCTGAATATGCAAATCCAAGGGAGTCAAGACATGTTAACAATAAACAACTATAGCCAAGTGGCTAGGAGACATGAATAAGGAAGCTGGAACAGTACAAGGAATATAAATCTACAAGTAATGGATAGCATGAGGAGATACAGTCATAATGCAATAGATCTACAGTTAACGTCTTATTATTATTACTTGCCTTACTGTGATATCTAGCTATGTGACCCAGCGTCCCAGAGCACATAGATCCATATCCTAGAAAAGCAAGGCTGTTATTGGAAACCAGCGGTTTATCGACGAACTATGTTTACAGTGGGTCCCGTGCATGCCCGGGACCACGGTCCAGGGTGTTCCGTTGCTTGGTAACGGAACCAGCCGCAAGGCCTAACAGGAGGGACTTATGTATGCCCTTTGTCATGACAGTATTCAGGAAGAGGGAGCAAGCACTCCCCTCGGTCCCCTGGAGGCCCTCAGGTTAGACCGGAATATGATTGTACAATATACCTAATGCCACTGTAAACACAAACACATATCGATATCCGAATGATTTCCCCCGACCCATGTGTAAGTTGGTCCATTTTATACGAAAGTCAAGTGTATCATGCTTGGTTCAAGTGATGGCATGATAAGTGGTGATATTCATATTTTAACAAGTTATGAAGCGATGATATGTAATAACAAGTCATGAAGTAATATAAGGTAATGTCCATCAAGTAACATGTCATGTAGTACCAGTTATGAAGCATGAACAGGAATAATATAATACACATGTATCAGGGTAAGATCCAACTTTAGAAAAGAAATCAACTATAATAAATAGCTTAAATTAGTCGACTAGGTGGAAGGTGTAGTCGACTGATAGGGGTCTTAAGTCGACTAACAGTCTGGGTTAGTCGACTAAAACTGGGTTCCAGAGAGTTGAGATTCTGTTTCAGGGAAAGTTAGTCGACTAGGTAAAAAGGGTAGTCGACTAACAGACACGAAAGTCGACTAACAGTCAAGCTAAGTCGACTAGAACTGGGATACAGAGAGTTAAGTTTGTTTCAGGAGTCGACTAAGGTGAGAAGGGTTAGTCGACTAGTAGTCTATAGTCGACTAATAAGTAGGATAAGTCGACTAGGGCCGAGAGTTGGGTTTCTGGCTCAAGTAAGGTTAGTCGACTAGGGAGGAATGTGTAGTCGACTAACAGTGATTTCCAGAGAGTTGGGGTTTATTTCCAGAAAGGGTTAGTCGACTAATGATCAGGGTAAGTCGACTAAAACTGTGTTTCATGAACAGGTTAAGGTTCAACTAGAAGGGTTAGTCGACTAATACCTAGGTCAAGTCGACTAATCCGGGTCTGTAAGCGTACAGAACAGAATTTGCTGGTCGAATTTGAAGGTCAAGAACCTGATTTTGGTGGCACAAGTGTACAAGAAGTGGGGATACAAGTATACTAGGAAATTCACATGTCTTGGTGAGTAAAAATACTCACTAGGAGTGATCAATCGGCGTTTTATGCGGTCGAAAGAGTCGTTGACAACGAATGGCGCCAAGGTGATCTTCGGTGGCGAAGAAGGCTATGATCCAAGGTCCAAGGTGGTTGCTTGAGGTGGAGATGAAGTCCTTGAGGTGGTCCTTGGAGCTAGGGTTGAGGTTGAGAAGGAGGAGAGATCTCTTGGTGAGGGCTAACACTTAGGTGAAATGAAGAAAAGGAAAAGAAATGTAAAGAGATTGTTTATATAGGTGTTAGATTTTGTAAAGGAGTTGCAAATAGTGTAATTGAGAGGGGGTTTTGTGTAAATATGGGGAGGGTGAGGTGTCCCTCACTTGGCCACTTGGCCGGCCATGGGGGAGAGAGAGAATGAGTGGGATTTAAAAAGGATTAGGTGAAAGTGAGTGGGATTATGTGGAAAATTGGAATTATTGGAAAATGGAATTTTGGAAAATACCGGAATCGTCCGAAATTCAAGTATCTCGGAACGACCCGAAAATTTTACTAAAAATCAAGAATAACATTTTAAGACTCATGGTGAAATTCGTTTGAAGAAATAATTTATAGTTTTAAAACTAAAAATCCCGGAATCAGTTATCTACCGACTCCGTTGGAACTTTCATAAATTCATAAAATTCCCAGAAAAAGTATTTAGATAGAAAATATGATTCTAAGAAATAAAGTCTAAAGGACCTTCTAGAAATTCCTAGCTGTTTGTGAATAAAAAATCCGAGAATCGATCAGCGGCACTGGTCGACACCGGTTTTGAAAATATTTAATTAAATTCAGGAAAATTCCAGAAAATCATAGAAAATATATAATATTGGAAAATGATTTTTAAAACTGAAATCGGTCAAATACAGGAAGTAAATCGAAAAATACGATCGAAAAACTGAATACGCAACTAAGTACGTATTCCGGGAACGGGGTATTACAGTTACATATGCTCACCACACGAGTGTACATGCATGTATTATTTCTCACTTATTATCATATGACTCACCGTGCATAATACCCAGATTATTGTTCCATGTTATTGTATCCATGTTGTTGGCCCAAAGGCCATTATCCCGGTTATTTTGATGATAGCAAAACGTATTTAGTTATGTATTTAATAATCTTGTTTTAAAAGTATTTCAGGTTCAAAGAAACAGATTTTGACGACTCCGCTAAAAGACTCACACTTTTGGAGTTCGCCCAACATTTGCATTCCCAAGCTAAAGCACATAGGAAGCTTCGGAATTTGCGTTGAAGAATAGTTCAAGAAGAAGATCAAGACTTGCTAAAGAATCCAAGATTTGTATTTTGTCTATTTTGTTTTAGAATTTTTGTCAAAACTAAATAGTAGAAGTAGAGATATGGGATATCACACACACACATTTTCTAGAGTGATTTATGGCTTCAAAATACTTTCTATTTCTATTTCCAAACTCAGTTTTAGTTGAACATATCTATTTTGGAAATATGATTTTTAGAGAGACTAGTTTTTGGAAAAACATTTCATTAAAAATCAAGTTTTATCCAAAGAATTTTTACCAAGTATTTTACCTTGATAGTAGTATGACACATGCTCATACTCTATGATTTTTCAAGACCAAAACATTTTATCCAAGACCCAAAACCAAATCCAAATTGTCCAGGTCCTGTAAGTTCTGATTTTTCAGAAATTCACAGTGACCGGTCGACCGGCAGTCGACCGGCACTCGACCGACATGCACAAATGTGCATGTGCGTATCAGTCGACCGGGAGTCGACCGATACTCGACCGGCCCCAACCTGCTGCTCTCTGGAAATTGCCAGTCGACCGACCGGTCGACCGGTGAGCCCCAACGGTCGGATTTTCGACCGTTGGCGGTCGACCGACCCGGTCGACCGGTAGTCTGTCAAAAGTTCTGACAGACTCAACAGCTATTTTTCTGACTTTTTGACTTTAGGGATTTGTCTCCAACGAATCTCTTGAGCAGTTTTTGACCCCTATAAATAGGTGGTCACTTCATATGAAATGACTAATGATTTTAGAGCTATCAAGTGCAATTTTACAAGAGTTTCAAAGATTTCCAAAGTTTTCAATAGAAAAGATTTTTCTCTCC
The DNA here is from genome assembly GCA_038442645.1 of Agave tequilana. Lineage (NCBI taxonomy): Eukaryota > Viridiplantae > Streptophyta > Magnoliopsida > Asparagales > Asparagaceae > Agave > Agave tequilana. The sequence continues at coordinate 65,617 of JAVJIF010023732.1, forward strand.
AAAGCCTAAATTTCCATCACCTTTCTTGGAGCCTATTCCTCTACTTCTCTCTAGCTTTGCACTACACAATCCCATACTCTAACTCTCCTATTTGGTTCTAGGATTGTGCTTAGTGAGCTCTTTTGTAAAGTGGTCAAGTGTGATCACTTCCATTGTAATTGAGTGAAGTTGTAGAGGCATCGGCCTCAAGGCGAGCTAGTGTGCTCAAGGTGGTGAAGTGTCATCACGGGAGACGGACAAGTGTTGTCCTTGTATGTTGATCCGGTGGGATCCTCAATAGTGGAAATCCTTCAAGTGTGAAGGCGGGGACGTAGAGCGTGGCTCGAACCTCGGAAACATATCGGCGTGTTTGCGTTTGCTCAAATTCTTCTAACTCTATCTCTTTAATTACTTGCACCTTTACCTTGTTTAATTCTTGCAAGTATTTGTATTGTGATAATTGTTAGAGTTAAATTTTAAATTCCGCATAATTGCCATTATCATATAGCCATCACCTATTCACCCCCCTCTAGGTGATTTCAATTGGTATCAGAGCCTAACCCTACAACTTAGGTCTAACAACCTTAGGGAGATCCATATATTTGGCTATATATTTGCTTGTTGTTGTTTGTTGCATTTTACTTGCTTGTGCATTCATGGCATCCATGGACTTTTCTAGCATTAAATCCCCTCCCAAATTTGATGGCTTGAACTTTCCTATTTGGAAAGTCAAGATGAACTTGTTTTTGAAATCCTTAGGTGTTAGGGTAGCTAGGGCCATTACCAAAGACTTCATTGAACCAACTAGTGATGAGAGCACATGGTCCGAGGATACTTCCAAAGACTATGAAGCAAATGCTAGGGCACAATATGCATTAACACAAGCACTTAATGAAGATGACCTTGCACGCATCATTAATTGTAAATCGGCATATGAAGTTTGGAACATGCTTATTGTGACTCATGAGGGAACGTCACAAGTCAAGAGAGCAAAAGTTGACTTGTTACGTTCTCAATATGAGAATTTTTACATGATTGATAATGAGAGCATTGATGACATGCTCACTCGCTTTACAAAAATAACTAATGCTCTTTCTTCCTTAGGCGACAAGATTGACAACGATCAAAAGATAAGGAAGGTGATTAGAGCTCTTCCCAAAGCTTGGGAAGTCAAGGCGACAACCCTCAAGGAGCTAAATGACAAGGAGGAGATGGACTTCTCCGTCTTCATCGGAAATCTCAAAACACATGAGATGGAGATGAAGGTACGAGAAGAAAGGGAGGCACCCAAGAAGAAATCAATAGCCTTCAAAGCCGCTCCAACAATTCAAGACGAGGATGATTCATCGGACGAGTGCGATGAAGACTTCGCCATGCTCATCCGGAAGGTGGGCAAGATGTTTTACAAAAAGGGAAGACAAAGCAATTTCCGGCGAGGGAAACCTCAAGGGAGATTTGAAAGAAAAAGAGAGGAGCCCGGTCCTTGCTTCCATTGCAAGAAGATCGGTCACCTCATTGCCGATTGCCCCGCTCTACAAGCGACCACATCCAAGAACGGGCAAAGAAAGAAGAAAGCAATGGTGGCTACTTGGGATGACACGGAGTCGGAATCCGAAGAGGAAGTCGACGCCGCGCACATGTGTTTCATGGCACATGGGGAGGATGCACCAAAGGTAACTCTAGAAAACTCTTTAGATGAGGATGAGTTAACTATGGATGAACTTGCAAAATTTTTTGAAGAATTGCAAAATAGGTATGAGATTTCCCAATCTCAAAATAAGAAATTAAAAAGAGAAAATGAAGCTTTAAAATATAAAGTTGAAATAGTTGTTAAAGAAAAGGATGTTTTATCTAGCTCTTTTGGAAAATTGAAAAATGATTTTGATAAATATAAACTTGCAAATAAGGGTAAAACCACCATAGTGTCAATTGATAAAAATGATTTTGTTGAGATCCAAAAGCGTGTTGATGCTTTGGACTCCACACTTAAAAATTGTGCATTTGATTTGAAAAAGATAGCTTCTAAATTTCCTAAGGGAACACCCCAAGGGAAACATGCACAACATGCACATACACATGCACGGAAACATGCTCACACTCACAAGCATGCATACATGTATGGTAATGGTAGGATTTATGTTTGCACTCATTGTGGCCGCAAAGGCCATTTAGAAAAATTTTGTTATGCTAAAAATAATGTTAAGAATAAATATGTTTGGGTTCGCCCCGGTACTAACCCTAAAGGACCCTCAAAGATTTGGGTACCAAAAGATCCTCCAAATGTAGGTGACACAGGTGGATCTACTTCCTCCAAGACTTAGGGGGAGACGGTGCCCGGGTGGTAGATGCAACTAAGCTCACAAGTTCAAATCTAGCTTGCATCGCTATCGTGGAGGCACCTATTTTTGGAGATTGCCCCTAAATTGGTAATATCTCCATTTTAAAATAGTTGTTGATTTTGTGGTAATGTATTCATGTGTATAGAATTGTTAGTTTGCTTTTGTTCGTCATTGATACATGCTTATATAGAACTACTTTTCTATCATGTTGTGTACATGCCTTGTGATAATTTTCATATCTTGTATTGTTATGCCTTATGTCATACTTGTCCACATGTCCATTTTGTTAGATAGTGTATCTACATGTATAGTTTAGATGTTGTAATTTTATACTTGTATACATATAGACCTATTTTCATAAATAAAATAAAACCTTTTGAAAATTTTCATATTTGAACAAATACCTTAAAGATGGCAATTGCGCACCTCAACTCATTCAAGAGGAATCAAGAGGATGAAGTTCAGAACCCGTCACTGGGTATTCGGCTTCAACATCTTTAAATCTTTGTTTAAATTTGTAAAATAAAATTAAATCATTTTGTGTGAAGTTTTGTTGATATGATCTCTAAATGAAGATTTAAAAATAATTGTTGTATTCCTGAATATTATAATATAACATATTTTATTTGTTATAATTTTTTATTTAAATTTTTTTGGTCAGAACCTGGTAGCAGAATTTTCAGACTTACCGGTCGACCGGCCCCTAACCCCAGTCGACCGGCTCTGTCTGAGAAGAAAAATTTTGTATTTTTTTTTGTGCTACGGTCGACTGTTGTTATAGGACCAGTCGACCGATCAAGATGCGTGACTCTCTGTATCTTTTCGGTCGACCGGTCCCTTAACCCCAGTCGACCGATCGTCGTATTTTGGCCTATATTTGGACTTTTTCTTCACTGTTTCGCTCTCTCTCACATTTCTCTCTCAGCGAACCGCAGGAGCTCCCCCCTCTCAAAATTCCCAACTTCTAATCCACTCACCCGATCTTAAATTCCTTCAAAACCCATCTCAAACTCCTCATTCCTAATTCAGATCTTCAATCTCAAGCCGATCCGTCCATCAGATTTTCAGAATTTCTGGGTTTTCAAGCTAGGGTTTCAGATTTTTCCAAAGGTAAAAATTTCGGATTTTTCACTTGTTCTTCCTTTCTAGCTTAGATATATCACTTCTTTTGTCTTCATATTAGGTTGATTAATCATCTAGATCGTGCCTTTACCTGCAAAAACCCTAAAAATTTGATTTTTGTCATGGCTCCTAAAAGACATCGTTCTGAGAAGGGAAAGGGCATTGCCCAATCCTCATCTCAAGCCCCTAGGACTGATCCCTTGTTGCGTAACGATCTTGCCTCTGACCGTTACACACATCTAGCCCCTAGGAACACTATTTCGGGTAGGTTTGTGGCTATCCATGATTTTGAACACCTCGATATCCCCCACATACTCCGTACCAACAATCTTGTGGATTTTCTCTCCATCAGGGAGAAGGTTTACACTTCTTTGGTTCCCTATTTCTATGCCAATTTTGAATTTAGTGGGAACGGATCATCTCCCGTGTGATGGGTAGGGACATAAACATTTCCCTAGGTCAGTTTGCTAGGATTCTTCATCTTTCCACTGATGGAATAGATGTTTACTCTTATGACCTACATGATTTTCCTGAATATCCGGAGGGTGAGTCTTCGCTCACCGCATCCACTCTCATTCACCAGGATGACAATCCCGATCTAGTGAGGAATGAGATTGTAAGTCAGTATTCCCTCCAATCTCAGGTCCTTGCTAAGATTATCTTTCATAATATCGTGCCTAAATCCGGTGAATTCAGTCATGCTCGAGGTCCTGTTCCCCTGATTATCTATTGCCTCCTTAAAGGCATTAAGATAAATTTCCCTCGAGTGATCGCTTCTCACATGAGTGGTGATCAGATTCGCACTGCTGGTAGGAGTCTGCCTTATGGCATGCTCATTACCCATCTTCTCAGGGCTTTAGATTTTGATCTCTCTGGTCAAGCCCCTTCAAAACCCTCATCTGATATCAATACTGCTGCCTTGAAGATGATGGAAGCTCAGTTGCGTCGACACGCAGCTGTGCAACCACCACCTGTTCCTGCAGCTGATCCAGCTCCAGCTCCACCTCCTGTTTTTCCTGCTCCTGAGTTTCAGGGTGCTTCTGCTTCTGAGGTCCGCTCAATGATCGAGGCTCATCAGGCCTGGGTCGGAGAGCAAGTCTCTGCAATTCGTGCAGATTTGGCTGATCGTGCTGCTATGGATGCTGTTTTTCGGGCGGAGGTCCGTAACGACTTGTCCTATATGGCTGAATCCATGAGATTTGTGGATGTTCAGTTCCAGTCTTTGTTCACAAAAATGGACATAGTCGTTCCTGATGGGACTCCGGGTGCTCGTCGTCTCCCTGCCGCTGGTCCTCCTTTCCCTCCCAGAGCTCGCGTCTCTATTCCACCACCGCGCCCCAGAGTTGATGCCTTGGATACAGAGGAGGTAGATTCCTCTTCTTCCTCAGATGATGGTGATGACCAGACGATGGCCGAGGGCTCTGATGATGACGAGGAGGAGGATGACGAGGCGACTGAGTGATGCTGCTGATGAGTGACCTCCCCTTTATTGATGATGTCAAAAAGGGGGAGAGATATTTGGAGAGAGAGATATTTTGTGTGACACTTTTGTCATTTTGTTATGTACTTGACTTATTTTGTTGTGTTGGACACCTTTTATTTTTTTGTTGTGGACATGTATTGTTTGTGTTATGTATTTATGTCATGTTGAGACTCATTTCCTTTTATCTATGATATGACATGTGTAGTTGATATTTTCTATGGGCATGGATATATGATGTTTATGATTTATCAATTGTGATAATATGCCTGAGTATGATTTTTATATATGCATATGTTGAGGGGGAGTTTCATTTGAAGACTCTACCCAAAATATTTTGTGATAACTACATATGTTTTGCCATCATCAAAAAGGGGGAGATTGTTGGCCCAAAGGCCATTATCCCGGTTATTTTGATGATAGCAAAACGTATTTAGTTATGTATTTAATAATCTTGTTTAAAAGTATTTCAGGTTCAAAGAAACAGATTTTGACGACTCCGCTAAAAGACTCACACTTTGGAGTTCGCCCAACATTTGCATTCCCAAGCTAAAGCACATAGGAAGCTTCGGAATTTGCGTTGAAGAATAGTTCAAGAAGAAGATCAAGACTTGCTAAAGAATCCAAGATTTGTATTTTGTCTATTTTGTTTTAGAATTTTTGTCAAAACTAAATAGTAGAAGTAGAGATATGGGATATCACACACACACATTTTCTAGAGTGATTTATGGCTTCAAAATACTTTCTATTTCTATTTCCAAACTCAGTTTTAGTTGAACATATCTATTTTGGAAATATGATTTTTAGAGAGACTAGTTTTTGGAAAAACATTTCATTAAAAATTAAGTTTTTATCCAAAGAATTTTTACCAAGTATTTTACCTTGATAGTAGTATGATTTTTATATATGCATATGTTGAGGGGGAGTTTCATTTGAAGACTCTACCCAAAATATTTTGTGATAACTACATATGTTTTGCCATCATCAAAAAGGGGGAGATTGTTGGCCCAAAGGCCATTATCCCGGTTATTTGATGATAGCAAAACGTATTTAGTTATGTATTTAATAATCTTGTTTTAAAAGTATTTCAGGTTCAAAGAAACAGATTTGACGACTCCGCTAAAAGACTCACACTTTTGGAGTTCGCCCAACATTTGCATTCCCAAGCTAAAGCACATAGGAAGCTTCGGAATTTGCGTTGAAGAATAGTTCAAGAAGAAGATCAAGACTTGCTAAAGAATCCAAGATTTGTATTTTGTCTATTTTGTTTTAGAATTTTTGTCAAAACTAAATAGTAGAAGTAGAGATATGGGATATCACACACACACATTTTCTAGAGTGATTTATGGCTTCAAAATACTTTCTATTTCTATTTCCAAACTCAGTTTAGTTGAACATATCTATTTTGGAAATATGATTTTTAGAGAGACTAGTTTTTGGAAAAACATTTCATTAAAAATCAAGTTTTTATCCAAAGAATTTTTACCAAGTATTTTACCTTGATAGTAGTATGACACATGCTCATACTCTATGATTTTTCAAGACCAAAACATTTTATCCAAGACCCAAAACCAAATCCAAATTGTCCAGGTCCTGTAAGTTCTGATTTTTCAGAAATTCACAGTGACCGGTCGACCGGCAGTCGACCGGCACTCGACCGACATGCACAAATGTGCATGTGCGTATCAGTCGACCGGGAGTCGACCGATACTCGACCGGCCCCAACCTGCTGCTCTCTGGAAATTGCCAGTCGACCGACCCGGTCGACCGGTGAGCCCCAACGGTCGGATTTTCGACCGTTGGCGGTCGACCGACCCGGTCGACCGGTAGTCTGTCAAAAGTTCTGACAGACTCAACAGCTATTTTTCTGACTTTTTGACTTTAGGGATTTGTCTCCAACGAATCTCTTGAGCAGTTTTTGACCCCTATAAATAGGTGGTCACTTCATATGAAATGACTAATGATTTTAGAGCTATCAAGTGCAATTTTACAAGAGTTTCAAAGATTTCCAAAGTTTTCAATAGAAAAGATTTTTCTCTCCAAAGCCTAAATTTCCATCACCTTTCTTGGAGCCTATTCCTCTACTTCTCTCTAGCTTTGCACTACACAATCCCATACTCTAACTCTCCTATTGGTTCTAGGATTGTGCTTAGTGAGCTCTTTTGTAAAGTGGTCAAGTGTGATCACTTCCATTGTAATTGAGTGAAGTTGTAGAGGCATCGGCCTCAAGGCGAGCTAGTGTGCTCAAGGTGGTGAAGTGTCATCACGGGAGACGGACAAGTGTTGTCCTTGTATTGTTGATCCGGTGGGATCCTCAATAGTGGAAATCCTTCAAGTGTGAAGGCGGGGACGTAGAGCGTGGCTCGAACCTCGGAAACATATCGGCGTGTTTGCGTTTGCTCAAATTCTTCTAACTCTATCTCTTTAATTACTTGCACCTTTACCTTGTTTAATTCTTGCAAGTATTTGTATTGTGATAATTGTTAGAGTTAAATTTTAAATTCCGCATAATTGCCATTATCATATAGCCATCACCTATTCACCCCCCCTCTAGGTGATTTCACATGTTATATGATTGTTTCCGGTTACTGATACGGATATTTCCGTTACTGGACATGAGAGCTGTTGATATGCGATATGTGGAATCCCACATCTATTGTTCTCGTTTCCCGTTATATTGTTTCTGTTATATTGTTCCCGTTATATTGTTCTCGTTTCCTGTTATATTGTTCTATGCTATCAACAGAGCTCAGGTCCAGTTACCATGTTACCCGTATCATGTACTGTATTTGTTCTGGTTACATTGTATACTTGATATATCAGATCCTAAATCTAACTGGGGTATGGGGGAGACTCGACGGTTTATTAGATCTTATCGGGTGATGTACTGGATCCATATTGTTTGTCCCACTGCAGGGGACGGGGTAGTGCTGGCTACCGTCTGTATTGAGTTCTTGTTACATGTTACAGCCTTAGCGGGCTGGCCCTGGTCTCAGCAGCCAGGGGTCTGTTTAAGGCCGTGATCCCGGGTATGCACGGGATACATCCACCCGATAAGAACTCTTCGACCATGGGTTTCCAATTAACATAATAAAACAGTATACACAATAGTGGACGTCGGTAACACTTGTTATTTGATCACTCTCTCGTTCGGATAATGGTACCCGTAGGCCATGTCCGGATGGGTTCGACTGGAGTGCGGGCTCCAGTATGAACTGCCAGTGGTATGGGACACTAGAAGAGATTGATTAAAATAACAGATGGTACTGATTGCTGCTATTGTATAAAAGACATGACCTGATTGATCCATGTTTAGTTGTACTTGTTACTGTTCTTGATCATTTATCTGATATCATATTACATGTATACATTGATACTGTACCTGCTTCCTGTTACACTTTCTGTAGTGACCTACTACTCATGCACATGTATACTTTGTTACATTACCTGGTACATGTTACACTGTATGTAGTGGCATACTATGCATGTTCTGCATTGCATATATTTTATTGTTGCAGACATATGCCCATCTGCATGTCCACCTCTATCATGTCACCACTGCCATGTTCATGTCTAACACGTCACCACTAGACAATCTTATTTATTATGTTATAACAACTGGATACGACTATAGACATGACCGTTGATAACCGGCTCAGATGACATATCTTTCTACTGCTTACATGTGTATATTTCGACTGCTTCTTATATGTTTATTATATCGTATCGCTATTTCACCATCTAGTATTATATATTATTATCGTGCTTGTATCTATAGTATATAGTACTGCTTCCTTCATTTTACCACTCACTAGGTCGCTTTCTGACGACCCTGGGTTTGCGTGCCCAGGTTGGAGATCCGAGTTACCGTAGCATCAGAGAGTGCCTTGGAGTCACATAGGAGATTCCTCATCGAGACTATTTGTAGGTATATTGGTGATTTATTTCTGTTATCGTATTTCTCCCAGTTTTCTTATCTGTTATGATCACTAACCTCTTTCTGCAGGTATTCTTGTACTATTTCATGCTGGACCTCATGACTATATGGAAGTAATGTACTGTACTGAGGCTTAACGTACGCGTGAGCGTGTTTTCACCTCGCGTATGTACGTCGCCATAACATCTTCGTATCATTGGGATCGGGGCGTTACACTCCTCCTCTAGGGGAAACCTAGACCTTTAACAACTTGTTGCACACGCTCAGTGCAATCGCGTCACCTGCGAAAGTGGTATAATAATTTTCTTAGTTTTTTGTTTTACTCGGGACGAGCAAAAGATAAGTATAGGGGTGTGATTAGTCTCTAAAATTGCATATTTCATACCACATCTTCACATTTATCTAATATTAAATTATGTTAATAACACCTTTCTTGCATGTTTCTAGGTCCATGGCATGGAATGGAGAAGAAGACCCAAAATCACCATTTAATTGGTGATTAAAAGCCTACAAATATGGCTATCGACCTTGGAGGGCGGTTTTGTCAAAACCAGGGGCCCAAATCCAGAAACCAGGATATGCAATCGATAGGGGGACAAATGGGCAGCGCACAGCAGGCGACGCTGCACGCCATCCTAGTACAACCGTGATCGAGGGGAAACCGTGCACGAAAAGTGTATGTTTTGAAATCAAGAGTTAAAAATGCGTGCTTTGGCTTCCTCGATACTTTCGTTATAGCATAGAGGATAAAACGAGTCGAATCCACAAGGATGAGAGGAGATAGAAGCTTACACGGTATGTTCACATGTATGTTAAGTATTTTCAATATTTTAAAGAATGAAAAGAGAAGTACGGAAGAAGTGAGAAACATCGAAGAAATGATTTTTGTGATTTTTGAAATATATCTAAAACAAAGTAAAAAGAGAAAGAAAACCCATGGCTACTAACTACTAATGGCTTCACTAAAATGCTAACCTCTTAGTGATAGTTGCCTCACATGTATCATTGGCCATCACTAGTCCTTGGTGCAAGAGCGTTTCAAAGCATGACCCATATGATAACTTTCACATCCAAACTCAACACAACAAGTGCAAGCTAAACCATCAAAACTAAACAAGAGTAAGCCTGGAGTAAAGTAATGTTAGCTTGTTAGAGAGTTAGGATGTTAGAGTGTTAGAATCCATCATCATGAGCCATCAATGGCTCTTGCAAGAGTAAAGCCAATTAGAGGCTATTAGATTCATATGGATTATCAAGTAAAAGTTAGTAAGTTAGTTTTCATGAGAGAAAATTAGCTAAATATATAAAAAGAGTTAGAGAGAAGAAAACAAAGAGAGGTAAAGAAAGAACCTTTTATATATTGTCACCTTTTATTATAAGCACTCTTGCTTCCAACCATACACCACTCTCTCTCTCCTCTATTGCAAGATCTACAAGAAATGGAAGATACAAGGGAGGAAGAAGAAGAACAACTAACCTAAACTATCCTAAACTACAATATGAAGAAGAAAACTACCCTACTCTCTGGATATCTCTCAATACAGAACACAAAGGGATATTTGTAGGCGAAAGGGGCACCAAAGGGCCTGTACGGAGCCGCGCGTTGAATCTCAGCGCGCGGCTCCACAAGATTTCCACGGAAACGTGGAGCCACATTTTCGTGGCCGTACTGCGGCCGCGCGCTGTCATGTCGCTCCCTATCACTGTATGTTCTGATTTCTGAAAAAGGGTGCCCGATTTTGACAGATTCACCCTCCAAAGTCAATGGCTATTTTTATAGGCTTTTAATCACCAATTAAATAGTGATTTTGGGTCTTCTTCTTTATTTCATGTCATGGACCTAAAACATACAAGAGAGGTATTATAAGCAGAATTTAATATTTAATAAATGTGGAGATGTGGTAAGAAATATGCAATTTTAGAGACTAATCACACTCCCACACTTATCTTTTGCTCGTCCCGAGCAAAATAAAAACTAAGAAAATTATTACACCACTGTCGCAGGTAACGCGATTGCACTGAGTATGTGCAATAAATCGTTAAACCTCTAAGTTTCCTCTAGAGGAGGAGTTTTGTCTCCTGAGAGTTTTCAGCGGATTACACCCACAAAATCCATAAAGAAAGAAATCAAATGTTAGTATTTTTAAAACACATTTTGAAGTAGAGAAAAGTGTTAAAATATTTTTGCGAAAATTTAAGTGATCCAAGATCATAGGTTAACCAGAAATTATTTTTCCCTAAACTAAGTTAAAATGCAAAAATCTAGTTATAAATTAAATTTAAGAAATTAAAATTGAATCGATTCTTTGATCTTCATAAAAGTCTTAGAAAAATATGCACTTTGTGAACAGTGAGGATTTTTGGGATATCGACTCTAACTTCATGCCTTTTATTTAATATATTTTTTCTCTTTTTTTCTTTTTTCCTTTAGTTTTCTTAGGCTTTCTTTCTTACTCGGGTAGTGAGCCTTTAGTCAGTGACTCCCAAACCAGATAGTTTTAGAGCACCAGATGGGAAAACATCCCTCACACTTAAGGACTCGAGTAAATAAGGCCACAAAACTAAAGGGGATTATTATGTTTTTATCCACCATTTTAGGTGTGAATCATCATGCTTCCTGAGGCATAATTACCCAAATTTCAATAAGTGATTTTTATTATCATCATTTTTTATATATTTTTATGACATTTTCAGTCTTTGCTCTAATCTCAAAAAATTGTGTAAGTGTAGAGTGCATATATCTAAGGAGAAAAATTCAAGATCAAATTATCTTTCCAATCTTATTTACTTAACCTAAAATTTAAACAAGATCTATTTTGACTCGGTTTAAAAATATAATTTTAGGTCTTCCTAATTTCTAAGATAATCTTAATTTTCTTAAAAATAAATCAATACTATTTCTCTTATTTCAAAAAGTTTTATAAAAAGAAAAGAAAAGAGTTTCTATACAAAAGAAAATTTTAAAATTTTCCTAAAAAAAGGTGTAAAAGAAAGAAAATTTAAAATAATCTACATTAGTAAACCCTCCCCCACACTTATCTCATGCATTGTCCTCAATGCATCGTGAATGTGTATATGCATGAAACAAATGAGAAATGAAGGATAATTACCTTATGGTGGTGGCTCCGGTAGTGGTCTGATTGGGCAAAGCGTTGCTACCCAATCAAGAAAATGTGGAATTCACAGGAACCCACCAATGACCTCTCTAATACGACCTAGTAAAATATTGGAGAACTGCATGATCTTATTGAAAAAATTACCTCCATCCAATTTTCAATTTTCAAAAATAATTACTGAGTCATTTTGTTCAACATCCTTGTCCAACAATGAAGTGTGATTTTGAGAGATGATGGATTTGGACTCAAATGGAATAGGAAAAAAATCGATATTGACTTTGACTCAGATCAAGTTGAGATTCAACAGTAAGAGTCAAAATTGGTTCAAAATAGGGTCCAAACTAATGAATTGATGTTCACACACTTTCCCCATCAATGAAGTGTGATCATAAGATATTGGTGATTCAATTTCACAGTGAACTAGTACAAGATTCAATGTTGACTCCGGAATAGAGAAAAAATCTGGTAAAGATATCGGAGTCATTATTGAATCGAAGAATGAAATGAAGTCACCAACTTAAGGTTCAGGATCACTTTCAAGCTCAAGTTCAATTTCAGAAAAAGGATAACTTGCTAAAATGTCAAGGTGGTTCTCAAAATTTTTGGCAAGTTCAAAAGGATGTAAGGAAATTGAATCTTGATTTTCGTCCACAGAAGGAATATGAATGGGTGAAATGATCGATTCATTTTCAGAAATTATAGGAATCAAAACTGGCTCAAGAACGTTACTTAGTTCAGGTAACACTACAGGAGTCGATATTGATTCAAGGATTGAACTTGAATTGCTAAATTGAAACTCCAGTTCACATTCGTCTTGAAGTTCAATTTTAGGAAATGGATAACTTGCCAAACTATCAAGAGATTGATGTTGGTCAAGTTCAGGTTGGTATGATGAAACTGAAGCTAGATTCCCAAAATAATATGATTCGTGAGTCGTATGAACATTTGGTGGATAAGGGAAGTCACTCGTATTTTGCATTATGCGTTCGGTCTCTTGCACGAATTCCATAATTTTTCCCACAATGATTTTCTTTGAGTCGTTCTGAAAAAGAACTACATGAATTTTGGAAATTTTGTGGAAATCATGAGGCTACCATTTTTCAAATTATTTTGGACCTCTATCACTTCTTCCAAACTCCTTTCCAATGATGATTTTTCTTCAATTGGTGGTTTAAGAAAAGAAGTACATGAATCAAAATCGGGGAATGAATATTGTGAAAATTGTGGACAAGATGGTTGAAAATTTGACTCGGGGTAGGTGAATCCCCATCGACTCTGTGAAGAGTTGAAATTATTTTTAAAATTATGATCATAAGATTGGAGATATGGGTCGAATTGAATCGAATAATCCCAATCTGGCCTATATGATTGGTTCATGTTGTACATATCCGAGTTGAAATTATCCAAGTCAAATGAGGTTGAGGTGAAATATGAATTCATATTAGGATTTAAAAAATTGTCGTTATTAAAATCCATTTCACAATTTACAAGAAAGAAAAACAAACAAACAAATAAATAAAGAAAAAGAAAAAGAAAACAAGCCTATGCTAGGGTTGACTTAGACTAGACGACTCCTAACTGGTTAGACTGTCCACGGGGGGTACATTGTTGGAATCTGACACGAGTTAATCGGCCAGGTAGGCGCAAGATCAGTGGGAGGTATCCGTGCCGTAGCAACGGGCCTAATTATACCAAACCACTGTTCTTTGAGGTTTCGCCTCTCAATCCCCAACTTTCGACACCGATTTGATAAGAGTCAACTTCTAACAACTTTCCCCTTAGGTCAATCTCCTAAAGGAGTCCGAGATATTCCTAAGAGCTAATGTCTAGCAAGTTTTATTAAGGCTTAGGTTGTGTGAGTAGGGACGTGATTTTTTGGCTAAGGAAGGGTAATGACTTCCCCACCTTATGTTGTATTAGAATTTTGCGCTTAAGTTCAAATCATGCAAATGTGCAATATAGATAAGAATGAACACACAAAGAGTATCACCCACGTGTTTGTCCTAACTATATGCTATGCAATATGTACACCTCCGTCAAGATCACAACAACAGAAGAATAAAATATAGTATATTGGAATTGAAATTGACACGTGCCTAGGTGCAAATGTCTAAACAGTTTTAAAGCAACCAATTATCGTAATTTAGTTCATATAATTATTATAATGCACAGGTGACAGAAATTAGCAACAAAATATAATAATATACAAGAATTTATCCAACCACACAAAAGCAAGTGTGGACTTTCTGCAATGCTAAAAATTTTACCTGCACACCAAAAATAAAGAAGAAAAGTTAACAAAAATATGAAATCAAACTGTTCCCATCCCCGACAATGGCGCCAAAATTTGATCGGGAAAAAACTGTGCACGAAAAGTGTATGTTATGAAGTCAAGAGTTAAAATGCGTGCTTTGGCTTCCTCGATACTTTCGTTATAGCATAGAGGCTAAAATGAGTCAAATCTATAAGGACGGGAGGCGATAGAAGTTTACACGGTATGTTCATATGTATGTTAAGTATTCTTCAATGTTTTGAAGAATGAAAAGAAAAGAAAACAAAGAATGAAAAGAAAAGTACGGTGAAACACGAAGAAGTGAGAAACATAAAAGAAATGATTTTTGTGATTTTTAAAATATATCTAAAATAAAGTAAAAAGAGAAAGAAAACCCATGGCTACTAACTACTAATGGCTCCACTAACCATGCTAACCTCTTAGTGATAGTTGCCTCACATGTATCATTGGCCATCACTAGTCCTTGGTTCAAGAGCGTTTCAAAGCATGATTCATACGGTAACTTTCACATCCAAACTCAACACAAAAAGTGCAATCTACACTTAAACCATCAAAACTAAATAAGAGTAAGCATCGGTAAAATAATGTTAGCTTGTTAGAGAGTTAGAATGTTACAGCGTTAGAATCCATCATCATGAGCCATCAATGGCTCTTGCAAGAGCAAGGACAAGTAGAAGCTATTAGATTCATGTGGATTACCAAGTAAGAAGTTAGTGGTTAGTAGTTAATTGCTATGAGAGAAAATTAGCTAAACATATAAAAGGAATTAGAGAAGAAATAAAGAGAAGTAAAGAGAGAACCTTTCATAGATTGTCACCTTCTATTACAAGCACTCTTTCTTTCCAACTATGTACCACTTTCTCTCTCCTATTACAAGATCTACAAGAAATGGAATATACAAGGGAGGAAGAAGAAGAAGAACAACTAACTTAAACTATCCTAAACTATAATATGAAGAAGAAAACTACCCTAATCTCTGGATATCTCCCAATACAGAACACAAAGGGGTATTTATAGGCGAAAGGGGTTCCAATGGGCCTGTACGGAGCCGCGCGTCGAATCTCGGCGCGTGGCTTCACAAGATTGTCGCGGAAACGCGACTATGGCCACATTTTCGCGGCCATACAGTGGCTGCGCTCGCGGCGCCGCCTGCCGCGGGCTGTCATGTCGCCCCTACCTGCTGTATGTTCTAGTTTCTGGAAAAGGGTGCCCAGTTTTGACAGATTCACCCTCCAAAGTCAATGACTATCTTTATAGGCTTTTAATCACTAATTAAATGGTGATTTTGTGTCTTCTTCTTTATTTCATGCCATGAACCTAGAAGCATACAAGAGAGGTATTATTAGAAAAATTTAATATTAAATAAATGTGAAGATGTGGTAAGAAATATGCAATTTTGGAGACTTATCAAGCCACGGAACGCGGCTTGGGCCGTATTTTCGTGGTTGTACTGGCGCCATTGCGCTAGTACTTCAGGCCAGGGATTGACCCCTGGCCCCTGTTCCCCTGGTGCCTATAAATACCCTCTTGGTTTTCTGCATTGGGAAAGATCCAGAAAGTTAGGATAGTTTTCTTCTCCATGTTATAGTTTAGGGTAGTTTAGGTTAGTTGTTCTTCTTCTTTCTCCTTTATATTTTCATTTCTTGTAGATCTTATAATAAGAGAGAGTGGTACATGATTGGAAAGTAAGAGTGTTTGTAATAGAAGGTGACAATTTATGAAAAGTTCTTTCTTTACCTATCTTTGTTTTCTTCTCTCTAACTCTTTTTACATGTTTAGCTAATTTTTTCTCATAGCAACTAACTACTAACCACTAACTTACTAACTTCTTACTTGATAATTCACATGAATCTAATAGCCTCTTGCAAGAGCCATTGATGGCTCATGATGATGGAATCTAACACTAACATTATAACTCTCTAACAAACTAACATTACTTTACTTCATGCTTACTCTTATTTAGTTTTGATGGTTTATGTATAGCTTGCACTTGTTTTGTTGAGTTTGGATGTGAAAATTATCTTATAGGTCATACTTTGAAACACTCTTAAACTAAGGACTAGTGTGGCTAAAGATATATGTTAGACAACTATCATTAAGAGGTTAGGATTTTAGTGGAGTCATTAGTAGTTAGTAGCCATGATTTCTTTTTTTACTTTATTTTAGAAATATACCAAAAACCACAAATACATTCTTTTTTATGTTTCTCCCTTTTTCGTGTTTCACCGTACTGTAGGACCTCGCTCTGATACCAATGTAGGACCTCGCTCTGATACCAATTGTTGGTCCCGAGATGATGCCAAATGCGGAACTTCTCTGTTGGCACTTATGGATCTAAAATACAAAGTCAACACAAATACTAAACAAAGAAGGATTAAGTTAAACAAATAAATACACTTGCAAAAAGGAAATCAAATCTCAGAAAAGTTTAGACAAACGCAAACACGAGAGATTTATCCTGGTTCGATCCTCGTGACCTACATCCAGTCCCCAAGCCACCCGCTTGAGATTTTCCTTTATCCTTGATTTTGTACACCCAAAATCACAACCATGCACACCACTTGACAAATCCCCTTTGCCAAATGTGTACACCTTCTCTCCACCAAGAGAACAAACTCCACCTTGTACAACTGCTTCTACACCAAGAAGACACCCGTGTACAATGATTGTTTTGAGTATTACAACACTTTCCTATAAGCCTTGGTACTGTGTATGAATGTGGACAAGGTCTAGTATAGGAGAAAAACTTCAGAGAACTTCACAAAGGAATTGAATTTTAGTGAAGAACAGAAGTTGGAATCAGTTTTCAGGTTTTGGCAGAATTTTGATTTAGAAAACTGAAGATTAGGATTGGTATTTGGCCTTTAGATTAACCACCCTATTTATAGCTGCACTCTAGGGTAAGTTAGGGTAGTTACAGGTGCAATTCAAAAGTTTGAAACGTTGGAAAACGTTGCACAAAAGACCAGATAACAGAAACTGTCCAACAGTCAGAAACTGTCAATAGTCGACTTGCCTATTGAGTTAGTCGACTATACTAGGCAAATTTCCAAAGAGTAGTCGACTAGTATTGACTATAAGTCGACTAGGTCAAGATAAGCTCGAATGACAGGTTTCTTGATAATTGAATCAAGTCGACTGCAACTTCCTATAAGTCGACTGGATCAACAATTAGTCGACTAGGGGAATAGGGTTAGTCGACTACAAGGTCAATTAGTCGACTAATATTGTCTGTCAAGTCGACTAATGGACAAACAGAGAGTTGGGTTTATTTTGGACACAAAAATAGTCGACTA
>JAVJIF010023733.1:0-56779 GCA_038442645.1 Agave tequilana
ACTGGATCCATCGTTTCTTCTTCTGTGTAGTTAGAGTTAGCTAATTTCTGAGGTTTAATTGTGAAATTTTTTTGTGTTTTTATTGCTATTTATCTTTGTCTTCTTGGTGGTAGATTCAAGCTCTATTGCTTTTGTTGGGAGATAAGACACTGTTATTGGCTTGGAGTTCAGGTCTTCTCCCCAAAATTTTAATAAAGTTGGTACTTTTTATATGGTTATTATTTATCAGCAAGGCAAACTTTTAGAAGGGCTTTGCGTAGTACTGGAACGGATTGAGTTGCAAATGACCAAATGGGAATATTAGAAGATTGGTGTGCATCACATTAGCCTGAGATTTTGGATCCATCATTTTCTATTTCTTCCTTTTATTTGGAATCATTTCTTTTCATACATTTTTTGGAGTATTTTTTTAGCTATTTAGTCTGTAATCAGTATTAACTGACCTTTTGTTCGATTGGAGTTTCACGATCACTTATGATACAATTTGTAGAGGGGCTTATGGGAATTGATGGTCAATATATACCATATGGGATTCATTACCATCAATTCAATCATCTAGAATACCAGATATAAGTGAAAATGCTTCTGACTGGTTTGGAGTCTGGTGGACTTTTAGAAGGTCGCATGGTTGAGGCTTTCCTTTTATTCTTTTATTTTGTTTAACACTGAGACTGATGATATTGTAAATACTAAGTATTTTTGGGTAATCACAAAAGCTTACTCCAAAGGTGGGAATGGGATAGTGGTTATGTGCTAACCTTGGAAGGGTTGTGTTACATGAGAATCGAGAAGAAGACTTGAACCAGTAAAAGAGAGTGATGCTTATTGTCTACATAGTCCAGAGGAGGCCTTACTAATGTGATGGGCTGAAATAAGTCTTCTTTCTTTTTTCTTCTTTTTGGTGGTTGCGTTTGTTGTGTTTGAGACTAATTGTAAATAAGGGTAGGTAGGTTAGCAAGGTGCTATGAAGAAGAATTCGTGCTTGCTTGTAATTGGATTGTAGCAGTTAAAATGAAATTTGGTTATCAAGCTTCCCAAAGGTGTGGTTATGAAACATGCCACATATATTAGAGGAGCTTGTTTCCTATGAATATCAACATTTCTATTTTCTGTTGAAAGGAATGCATAGGAAATGTGATAAAAACATGATTGATGTCTTTTATCTTTTCCTATCATTGAGATTTAATCTCTGAGTTACATTGTCTCTTGGTGCCCTGTGCAGGTGTGTTCTACCTATATATGAAAACTATAGAAAGGGCTCACATGCCAACCAAGTTGTGGGAAAGAGTTAAGCTTCCTAGAAACTATGAGAAGGCTTTGGAGATTATTGACAAAAACTTGGTATGCAACTGGGTCACTAACATGCAAAAAGTATGTCCAAGTTGTATCTTAGAAGAATTCTTATAACATCATTTATTGTTTTTTTGTCAGGAATACTGGCCTAAACTACTTGTACACAAAATCAAGCAACGGCTCACCAAAATGACACAATATCGCATACGCATGAGGAAGCTTCAATTGAAAGTGAGGTATGCATTTATGTTGTCTCTTTTAGCTTTGGTGCATTGATACTGCATAGTTGAACGGTATTCACAACTTCTATAGATTTAGTTGATTGTTTCACATTTATGTCTATTGTTTTCCAATTTAAAAAGCTGAAGAAGGATAGGCACTAGGATGCATGGAGAAACTAGTATTATCTATGTTTAAACATTTGATAGTAGGGTCCTAGACTGATACGTCGGTAACGTATTGCAAGAACAACAACAACATTAACGACAATGTAATCTATCAAACTTTGTCTTTGGTTATCTGTGTTAAGCTATCATTCCTGCCACTTAAACTGGTCTATCCATTAGATCTTCTCTGTTCATTCTTGTCTTTTATCTTCATCATTTCCCAATCGATTATTTTCTTTTTTGGAGGAATATTCATCTACCTCTACCTTCCAAATGTATTCATTTCTTATTCTTCCTTTCCTTATGTTCCATCTTATGCATCGATAGTCTCCTTCCAGTGATATATTTTTTCGATGGGATTGTAATGGTATCTGCACTTTTGAATAGGTATAGTTTAGCTTCTCAGAAAGCCTTTGTGTCTCGAAGTTATCTCAAATCCCTTTTTTTGCATTCACCAGCAGTACAAAGTAACATTTCTCTTACCTTCAATCGTCCTCATTATCTCTCTGAGAACTCTCATGTACATGTTGGGCTAAAATTAGAAGCCTTGGGGATTTTAGAGGCACACCTTTATACTTCATTTAAAGGCTGTTGTTTCTTTCTTTCTTCATTTTTTTTCCTGCTAGTTAACAGACTTGCAGGACTTGAACCTGGAACTTACCACATGCTATCCCCACCCATTTCCACTCGGCTATGCATGAGTGGCAGTAGTTGTTCTTGTGCATACATAATTAGTTGTTCCTTTATGCCTTAGGTGTGGGAACGCTGCATACCACAGGCTTATAGAGGGAGGGGGTAATACTGTTCTTTCGAGTGTGTTGTTGGAACATTGCATCTGTGCTTTCAACTTTCCCGCGTGGTGCCTAGGTTTATTGTATAGATGGTTCATTGTTTCTCCACTAGATATCTAGCTTGTCACTTTCCTCATTTCCAAGTGCTTAATATCGTCAACTTCATCATTGACCAAGGTCTGAAATATCACATACTGTTATGTACAGCCAGCACCAATATTGACCGATATGAGCGAGATGACACCGGTATTGCTGATACAACCGAAACAAAAAACCTACAACTGATGACCGATACAGATACTGAGACTTCACCCTTTTCATGGACCTTTCAGGTCAGATTTTGACCTTTCCAGTCAGATTTCCTGTTGGTTGCTTCTATTTATTTTTAGTTTTAATTTCAGATCGATAATTAAAGGATGTAATTAATTTATTTTCACCATCTTGCTCACCCAATTTGAGTTACCATAGTTGTTTACTTGTATACTATTGGAAATATTAACTCTTGATTATGATCTTGTATCCCTAGTTTGATCTATTTTTGAAAGGCTTGTCAACCAGAAGTTTTATTTGTTTGCATCAAAACCTCACAAACCCTTATGGGTTTCTCCCCATATTTTTGAAAGGCTTGTCAACCAGAATTTTTATTTGTTTGCTCAAAACCTTACATTAATATTTTTTAGGCAAACTCTTTTTCCACTGGTTGAGGCTACTTTCCATGATTTTGGTCTGTCGAACCTCTTAAAATTCTCTTTTCTTTGTTCCTCTTGTTTCTTTAGTTAGGGCTACTGTCTGCATTTTGTTAATATTATTAGATCAAGGGGATCAAGGGCCTAGACTTTCAAAACATCAACTTATAGGGGGATTTACTTTTTCTAGCTTTTGTTTTCTTAATGTTGTCCACCCTCTATGATGTCTATTCATCCCTTGTTCGATGTCTATTTTTTTATTAGATTGAATTGATATGCTAACCTTGTAGTATAGGTTTGGTAATTGCACTTTCTCATTCTGCACATGTTTCATACACTTAGTATTAACATCTATCCCTGTTTTTATGAACAAGCAACTTCTTTTCACCTTGTGATTTGATCTACTTGCCTTTCAACTGGCCTCTTTATCTTTCAAATCATTGACTTGCTGCTCCAGTTAATGATTTCCCTTTCTCTCACCTGGGATCCTCCTTGCTTATCTTCTGGTTCGAAGCTATTTGAGTTGCGTAATTTTTTATGTTTGTGTGGAATTTGGTGGCCTTGTCTTGTATTGCAATGCGCATTTTGAAACTGAGCCTTGCGTCTAGTTATCATGGTTGCATCTATTAATTTTTTTAAGCTGAAACCCAAGAGTCTACGACTTCTCTTGCTGCATGACATGGGTGTATGTGGTCATTTCATGCCTGTTAAGATTCACTATGCACCGATAAACATTCTGCAGACTGGTCTCTCCCTACCTGTTTTCTTGTTCAGTCTCACTGCATTATATACTTACCTCTAGTGTCTTCATCAGGTGTCCTTATATCCTTAATTTCCTCTTGGAATGACTTAATGATATACAAGGCCTAGCTCAACTGTTTTCTCAGCACTTTACTGTATGATAGCCTGCCAGTCAGATTAGTTGGAGGGCGTACTGTACTATCCTTCCAAAATGCAATTAGGCATTGCCATTGTTGCCATCATCATCTTCCTCTTAGTTAATTGCAACTCAAAGACTTCCTTCAGCTTCTCGGCATGCAGACAATACATTCATGACATATGGGCTTGTGCCAATTGTCCTTGTTTCCATTGGCTGCCTCCTTGTGATGCCAGTAGAAGTTTGTATACACCTTTTTTTAGTGTCATGATCATTTTTTGCATGCAAACATACCTGGTCAACAATAACACAACTTTGTAGCTTATAAATGAAGATCTTTCTAGGGGATAATGGTAGCTCTTTTTTCTTTCTTTTCTTTTTAAATTTTAAATAAAGGTAAGGGGAGAATCGGTGCAATTGGTGTTACCGAATTAGGAGCGCTTTGAATACGGTATAACGGGCATAATAGCTTATTGTTTAAAGGCCTTTTACCAATTATATTGCATTTATTTCTTATGGATAATATAGATGGCTACTAGTCAACATGTGATCTTACGTCTATTTACCTAAACCTAGTTTTAAAGGCACTTTCATATTTTAGTTTCATCGTATGGTAGTTTTTTATTTGTCATGTGCTGTTGGTTTAATGGTCTTTCAGTATACAACATTCACATTTACTTATCTATTACAATGTACCTCTGCTATTATAGTTCAAAGTTTACGTTAGGGATGTCTTGATGCAACTTTGCTCTCTTCAATTCATCCTAGTATCATTGCCCTTTCAATTCCAGGGAGAAGATAATGACAGTTCCTAGAAAAGAAAAAAAGAGAGAAGCTAGGAGGGAGGAAAAGGCTGAAAAGGCTGCAGTATTGGAAAAGGTTGCCCTTGTTCATCCCTTTTGTGGTTCTTGTCGTCATAGTCTACCCATTTTAGCTATTGATGCTGTTAGATGCTTTGTAGAGTATTGAGAAAGAATTGTTGGAACGGCTGAAGAAAGGTGTTTATGGTGATATATACAATTATCCTGTTCAAGAATACAATAATATTCTTGATATGGAAGAGTTGCAACCCACTGGTGAAGAGGAAGAAGACGAAGAGGTACAGAAGCTTGTTCTGAATTTGAATGATTCAGTTATTGCTTTTATTGGTAATTCTGTGTAACACTTCTGTCTGTTCTGAATTAACCAGGAGCCTGAAATAGAATATGTTGAAGCCGAAGATGAACTTGAAGAGGAAGAGGATATGGAAGATTTTGCTGGTTTTATGAAGGATGAATCACTAAAGCAAGATGATTTGGGTAAATATTCTGTAGCACATTATGTTGAATTTGTAGCAGCATTTTTGTTCTTAATGCGGTTACGCTCTGCATGCATGCATCTTGAATACTGTCATTTTCTGGCACAGGTGACATGGATGAAGATATTGAGGACATCGAGCCATCTGAAAAGGCAGTTCTGAAGAAGAGGAGAAGAGGATCAGGTTCAGGAAAGGTTGATGAGGAGGAGGGTCGTGTTACCAAGTCGAAAAGAACGGGAAGAGTTACTATCGAGGTAAAGTTCATTACTTTTATCACATTTATGCTGTCAGCACTCGAACTTGCAAAAGAAATACGGGTGGAATTTATGATTAATTAGACTATTCGTTGCACTTTCATGTCTTGATGATTTGCCTTCTCTCCTCTGGTGGTTAAAGTACAAGCAAGCTATTTATGAAAAAAAAAGGAAATAGTGTTTGCTTTAGAAGCTAGTATATATACGAAATGATTTGGTTAGGACTATTCTTACGAGCATGATTGTTGTTGATGGCTAAAAGTGAAAAGTAAGTGATTAAACACATCTAAATTTGTATTAAGAGGATTCCTTTTGAAATTTTGTCTGAAGTCTTTACTCTTTAACGCCTAACATCCTACCACACGCATGGTCCTTCAATACCCAAATCTTGGTTCTAAAAACCACCCACATTCAGTTTTGTTCAGTAATGCCCTCCAGCTGCAGTATTGAGTTGCAGCTCCACATTATGAAAAGAAGTTTCTATTCTTACTGATGGATTGATCGTTCGCAATCATAAAGTTTCATCCCCAATAAAAAAAAAATCAGACATACTTCCCTTTCCTTGTGTAGATAGTAAAATGCTATTATTTTTATTTAATGCTGTAATGGTAATAAAAATTTGGAAGCCTATGAACTCCTGGAGCTCCTAGTTAGGAAGCTTGGAGTTTGATTTCCATGTGCCCTTTTGAACTTAAAGAATAAAGACTAATGAAGTTGACGTTACTTCAGGGAATACCGTATTCAGGTTCAACTTTTAAGTGCTCATAACTGTACTGTACTCAAGTCTTTATCTGATTTGAATGCTTCCATTTTGGGTCTGACACAAGTGTCAGTTGGGCATCGCAGTAAATGGTTTCTCCTGATTGAAAGAAGCTTCCTTCTTTTGAAATTTGCTGTTATACTTGAGAATCCACTTTAGTTGGTGGTTAGGTGCTTTTTTACTTGATGCATGAACCAGGTTTCCCCAGACTGCTGTCAGATTTTTATTGCCAAAGGTTATGACTTAAACATTTGTAGAGAAAACTGCACTTGGGTTGCCAAAACTGCCTCCCCGTGTCATTTAGAGCATTGTTTTCAACTAGGAAAGTAATTATTTCTCTCCTGCAATGCAAATCCAACCAATGGAATTACAGTTCCCCAATTTTGCTAATTCATGGTTCTCATTTTATGTGGCAGTTTGAACGCGATGAGAATTTTGATGAACAAACAGCTCGCGTGTGAGGTTGGCGCTGTTCTTGTATTTCCAAGTGATCATCAGTTTATTTGACGACAGATACTTCAATGGAGCGGCAAAGAAAAATGGTTTCTTTGAGTGGGTATGCATATGGTGGAACAATTTTGTAGTTGGGGGTGATGTCTAAATGTAGCTGCTCTATGGTTGTTGTGGACCATTTTCGTTCCTCTGAGGAGCTGAGATGTAATTTATCCTGATACAGTTTGTTTGTTTATGTTGAGAAAGATAATGTACTCTCAAACCTCATTGTGTAACAGTAACAGGCTTCTTTTTTGCTAATATGTGCTCTACTATTTTCTCTGTGCACAGGATTCAAATACCAAACACATTGTTGCTTAATTGTGGAGCTACATTCTGTGATCTATAAGGGTATTTGTCTATTTGATGATATTTATTTGTATTTATTTCAATTTTAGTTGTGGCATCAAGTTCTGTGATAAAATAATGGTTAAATTTCGTAAAAGTATCATGAACCAACTTGATTACCAAAAACTACTGAAGACTTTTAAAAGGACATGAAGGTAGTGAACTTTCAACCTAAGAAGTTTTTACGAAATTACTAAGAAAAATCATAGTATGATATTTATTGTAATTTTCAAATTTTATGGGAAAAAGGAATTCTTGATAGATTTTTGAAAATAAGCTAAGGAAATGAGTAGTGTCATTTCTCATTTCCCTATCTATCTTAAAACTGGAAAAAAAAAAAATTAAGAAAATCTCTTTTCTTCTCTCTTTTTACACAGCCATTTTCTTACTTTCGGGACACTACAGTTAAATTTGTGGTCATGTGTCATATTTGTAATTAGTTGTAACTCAAAATAGTTAATTTTATGATCATGTAAATTGTACTTACATTCTAAATATTATCCGATTTTTATTTTTCTTAATTAATTTTTATTTTAATATTATTTTGTGGTCAATTTTATGGTCAAATTTTTCAGTTTCACCTCTACATTAATATCTAAACATCTGAAAAGACATAACATATTTTAAATCACACTTTTTAATAATATTCAAATATCAAAAAATTTATTAATCATTTCTCAAGTTCCGAAAGAGAAGTATTATCACTTCCAACGCTAACCAAACATCCCCTAAACGAATACACACTAAACGGCCACAAGCTCACAAAATAAGATAAGCGCAAAGCTGTTCCTGAGGAATACAAAACCTCATTACTTGCTTCCCGCTGTTCAGTGGCAATCCCGTAAATAATCCATCTCCTCCGCGTATGAAAAGACCCCTCCTCCTCCAAGAAATCAAGAACCACACTAAAATCTCAATGGCGAAATCAAGCCCTAACCCTCTCCTCTCCTCCTCCTCCCCTCCTCCTCCCTCTCCTCTCTCCGACCGCCTCCGTCACCGAGTCCGAGCTCGACGCCGCGATCGCCGCCCTCCAATCCTCTGCTACCACCTCTTCGGCAACGCCATCACCACCTCCGACGTCCGCCTCGAGCTCCTCCTCTCCAACGACACATAAAACTTCTTCGCCCCGACCGACGCCGCCCTTTTCTCCCTCGACATGGCCGCCTTCTCCGTCGCGGTCTATGTCACCGCCCTCCGCTACCACGTACCCTCGGCCGCTTTCTCATTTCCTACCTCAGATCGCTCGCGTCGCGGTTCGCACTCTCGTGCCTTCCAGGCGCATCTTGATCTTTCGCCGGAGTTGGCGGACTCCAATCTCGTCACTGCTGACGGGGTCGGTGTCGTGCTCCCTGGTTTGTTTTTGATACAGTCTGAGGAAATTCTGAACTTTCCCTTGTCTTCCAGAGCTTCCTGGTGAGTTTCCCTGTTCTTCAGAGCTCCTGTTGCTTCCCCTGTTGCTTCCTGGTGAGTTGTCCTGTTCTTCAGAGCTCCCGGGTTTTTCAAATCTTCCCTCTTTCTTCTTTGTGATTTACGGTGGGCTGGATTTGGATCCTGTGATGAAATTCTGAGCTATCCTCTTCTTCTTCGCTTGGATTGTAATGGATCGGGTTGGGTTTAAGGGCTGTGATGAGAATTCTGAGCCCTCTCATCTTTTCTTTCATTAAATTGTAATGGGCCGGGTTTGGGTTAATTATGTAATCCAAACCATTTGGCCGGCCCAACCCAACACTGAGGGAGGATTTAAGGGCTCGGGTCTTTCTGTTTTGGGTAACGATTGATTTGTGCCCTAAAAGGGACTTCGAGAGCTCCTGAGCTCACTTCAAGAAGACAAGCTCGTCTGAGCTCAATTTATGAAGCAATAAAAATCCTTTTTCCAATTCTTTCCATTCTGGCGTTGTCTGTTCTTCTTCTTCTTCTTCTTCCAAATTTTCAGGTCGAGATGGCTGCTGATCGGCAACTTGGGCGAATTCCGGCAACGCTTCCGGCGAGGTACGCATCAATGGTATCAGAGCTCAGCATCGCTGCACCTCGCAACGACTTTCCTGGAGGCGAGCTCAATCCATGGCGATCTACTCTCGGGTCTAGCAATCGGAGCAGAATTAACCATCCATGGCGATCTGATTCATGGGAGCCCGACGTCTTTCATTTCGTCGATATGGAAGGAGAGTCTAGATCTCCAATCCGAGGTCAGTGTTACAATGGCAACTGGAGCTCTGACTCATGGAAGGAGATGAAGCCTTGGGAAGCAGAGCTCCGATCCGAGGCTCGGCGCCAAGTGGAATCCATGTTGAGATCTGTCCACTTGTTCCATGCTGCAAGATTCTGCAACGGTAATGGTGATCTGGTTCAAGAAGTTGGAGTTGGACCTCGCGCTCCGGCTGATCAGAGGAAAAATGGTACCTATGTTGAAGATCACCATTCCCAGGTCACCAAGGAGAAGGCGATTGGAATCCTAGACGAAATGCGTAAGATGATTGAGAGGTGGCGTCACGAGGATGCTGCACGTAGAGCTGCAGAATCAGCAAAGATGGACCAAAGACCTCCTGTCACCCCACACCCTCCTCAATCAAGTTTTCGAGGTATGAAAACTGATCAAAAACTTGCTTCCAAATTCAATTCCACAATGATCTGGGATGCAGTAGATGATGATGGGGAGAAGGATGAGGAAGTCTGGGCCAGCGTTGGTGAAGACGGTGAGTATGACAATGGGGATGTTTCAGTAGAGAGTCTAACTCTGAGGAGCGAGCAGAGGACGTAAGTGGGGACATCGGTGTTGACAGTGTTGTGGAAGTGATCTTTGAAGAAGATGTTCGACGAAATGTCAAGGAGACGAACATCAACCCTGACTTTCTCACTGCTATTCTTACTGTTGTCCAAATTGCTAAGACATGTGCCTATGGTGCTGCTAACCCAACTACTATTGTGAGAAGCAAGGGCAATGTGAGGGTGCATGATGTTATGTTGCGGAATGTCACCCCTCTCTTTTTTGGCCTGGAGTATTTGAAGGGGAGGAGGCACAAGGAAATGGTGAAGAAGCTCTCGGAGTTCATTAGCCACCCAATTTCCCTCAGGACTGAGAAGACAACTATGAAGGAGGAAGGGAAGAAAGTCAAGGCAGCAATCTCCATTGGAATCCTTGTGGTCGTTGCTGACGAGAAGTATGAGCAGGTCTTTGACCCGGGAGGTGAAGTTAAGGAGCTCCCCTCGATCCAAATTGTCTCAGAAGATCAATTCAAGAGTGGTAAGGTTGAGCTCTCAAGCATCCTTCCAGCTTCCAGGTATACTTCTCAACTCACTGTCTTGTTTGAAGCATTAAGTGGTTGTGAAGTGGGTGAGCTCAAGGCCTCAGTTGTGGGGTGTTTTGCTGGTGGAAACAGTACCTTAATGGAGCTCATAAACTTCAAGTGATGGAGGAAAGTTGGAGTAAGGATTCGCTAGACCCTGTAGCCATGGAAAGGAGAGGAGAGTCGCTAGACAGTGAGAATTGGTCGAATGCTGGGATCAATGGGCAAATTGATGCAGAGGCTAGTTTACTTGGTGTCTTGTATTACCAGGTTAGAGAAAAACTGAGTTTTGAAAATGAAAATAAGGAGTTAATTAAGGGTCCTGATGAACCTTGGGAAAATGTGGGTGATGTTGGACTGAAGCAAGACCCTTGGTCATATAGAGCCATCAAGAGTGGACAAAATGCCACCCAATTTCCCTCAGGACTGAGAAGACAACTATGAAGGAGGAAGGGAAGAAAGTCAAGGCAGCAATCTCCATTGGAATCCTTGTGGTCGTTGCTGACGAGAAGTATGAGCAGGTCTTTGACCCGGGAGGTGAAGTTAAGGAGCTCCCCTCGATCCAAATTGTCTCAGAAGATCAATTCAAGAGTGGTAAGGTTGAGCTCTCAAGCATCCTTCCAGCTTCCAGGTATACTTCTCAACTCACTGTCTTGTTTGAAGCATTAAGTGGTTGTGAAGTGGGTGAGCTCAAGGCCTCAGTTGTGGGGTGGTTTTGCTGGTGGAAACAGTACCTTAATGGAGCTCATAAACTTCAAGTGATGGAGGAAAGTTGGAGTAAGGATTCGCTAGACCCTGTAGCCATGGAAAGGAGAGGAGAGTCGCTAAACAGTGAGAATTGGTCGAATGCTGGGATCAATGGGCAAATTGATGCAGAGGCTAGTTTACTTGGTGTCTTGTATTACCAGGTTAGAGAAAAACTGAGTTTTGAAAATGAAAATAAGGAGTTAATTAAGGGTCCTGATGAACCTTGGGAAAATGTGGGTGATGTTGGACTGAAGCAAGACCCTTGGTCATATAGAGCCATCAAGAGTGGACAAAATGCATACCCATTTGATCTAGGTGGTGTCATTGTGGATGCAGGAGAGCTTAACATGGCCATTTTTGCCTTAAAACTCTTCAACTGGGTGTTGCAAAGGATTTCCACTTAAAGCCCATTGGTGTGGAGAATTTTTAATTTTTGCTTGGCAGTTTAATTTTTTCTGAATGCTCCTACTTGCCATGATGCTTGGACTTGTCTATAATGTAATATCAGATAAAACTGATTTCTTGAGAAAGGGGAAAAGGGAAGTGATAGTGATTTTGTGTTGATGAAAGGACCCAGGCCACTGAATCAGGTGATGGTGCACAAGCAATGTTGGAGGATTCTTAACTTGACAAAATAGAAGATGGATGGGTGACCTTAGCTTTCTCCTACAAAGGCAAGGGAGTGCAAGAGCCTGAGTGTCTTTCATTGTGCAATTTGATGAAACAGCAGCTAGATAAGAGTAGGGCGATAATGGGAGTCTCAAAACACTTGCACCATTCACCAGGAATGCTTGACCCTGGCAAGTTTGAAGGACCATCTAACAAGGACAAGTTTTAAGGATCAACGAGCATGTCCACTTTGCTGTTATGAGGAGATGAGCCAGTGTGGGGTTGGGATACTTTAGCTCGACCTTGAGGACAAGGTCGATTTTAAGGGGAGAGCTTTGATACAGTCTGAGGAAATTCTGAACTTTCCTTGTCTTCCAGAGCTTCCTGGTGAGTTTCCCTGTTCTTCAGAGCTCCTGTTGCTTCCCCTGTTGCTTCCTGGTGAGTTGTCCTGTTCTTCAGAGCTCCCGGGTTTTTCAAATCTTCCCTCTTTCTTCTTTGTGATTTACGGTGGGCTGGATTTGGATCAAGATTGAGCTGTGATGAAATTCTGAGCTATCCTCTTCTTCTTCGTTTGGATTGTAATGGATCGGGTTGGGTTTAAGGGCTGTGATGAGAATTCTGAGCCCTCTCATCTTTTCTTTCATTAAATTGTAATGGGCCGGGTTTGGGTTAATTATGTAATCCAAACATTTGGCCGGCCCAACCCAACACTGAGGGAGGATTTAAGGGCTCGGGTCTTTCTATTTTAGGTAACGATTGATTTGTGCCCTAAAAGGGACTTCGAGAGCTCCTGAGCTCACTTCAAGAAGACGAGCTCGTCTGAGCTCAATTTATGAAGCAATAAAAATCCTTTTTCCCAATTCTTTCCATTCTGGCGTTGTCTGTTCTTCTTCTTCTTCTTCTTCCAAATTTTCAGGTCGAGATGGCTGCTGATCGGCAACTTGGGCGAATTCCGGCAACGCTTCCGGCGAGGTACGCATCAGTTCTACGGTCAATATCTGGCGGTTCACGGTCTTGATGAGATTTTGCCGCGCCACGGCAAGCGGATTTCGGCGCGTGCGCCCAATCTGGCTTGAAGATCGCCGGATTCGAGAATTTCTCCGTCAATCTCACCCACTCCGAGTCTTTCTCCGGTGATAAATTCGAAACCGATGCCGTCGATCTCGCCGGTTTCGAGTCTCTCTCCATCAATCTCGCCAGCTTCGGAAATTTTGCCGTCAGTCTCGTCGGTTTCGGTACATTCGACGTCCATCTCGCCTGTTTTAGAACTTTTTGCCGTCGATCTCGCCGGTTCCGAGTCCCTCTCCGTTATTCTTACCGGCTTCAGAACGTTTGCCCTCGATCTCGCCGGCTTCAGAACGTTCGCCCTCGATCTCCGCTGTTCCGAGTCTTTCGCCGTAAATCTCTTTTATTCCGAGTCTTTCGCCGTCGATCACACCGGATTCGAGTCTTTCACCGTCAATGGCACCAGATTTGAGACTCTCTCCGTCAAACGCACCGGAATTGGGACTATATCCGTCGATTGCGCCGGAATCTGCTCTTTCGCTGCTCGGACCAGCAATGCCAGATCTTTTGTTTCCCGCAGTTTCTCCGGCGGTCAATGCTCCATCTCTGGCACCGGCAAGTTCTGATGCGCCATGGGGTTTGTCTGCATAGAGAAGGCTGAGGCTGGGTCAACTGTTCGCAGTCTAGAAGCTTCGGCAAGCGGGAAAATTCCACGTCAGCTGGCTCAAGATGACGCCCTGGAAGTTTGATCCCTTGCTCTCAGTACATCTCGTACCATCTTGATTCATTCATTCTCTGAACAAATTAAAACATCATTTTTTGCTGTTTCCTTTTTTTGCTCTGCAAAATTGATGAACAGTCCTGTCTGATACTACACAAAATCACAACTGCACTTCTGTAAGAGAGAAATTTGTCAGAGCAATTTGGTGGAATAAAGAGGTCTCTGTTTCAAAATGTTGACACTTTGGGCAGATGAAAATTACTCTTTATAGATTAATTACTCTGCGACACTAAACATCATCACTCAATGGTGATCATCGTGATAGAAACAAACTACAACTGAACCAAACACTAAACAGCCATTTCACCAAACACAGCAGAATTTGCAGTGGCCGCCCGTGAAGCAGAGGCAGAGGGCTCAGGGGCCGGTGGAGCAGCAGCGGTCTCAGCGTCACAGTACCCGCGCAGAATGTCCCCCTCTTCGCGGTGAACCCGAGGGATGTGAGCATCGCAGGCCAGCAATGGTGAGTGATTGTGCGGATGGCGCGGCAGCAGTCAAGGGTTAGATACGATTCGCCGTTGAGGAAGAAGAGCACGATCTCGTTGGTGCACGAACGGAGCTCCAGCAGCGCGTTCCAGCAGTCAACCAGACCGTCCCCGTCCTTGACACCGGTCGCTAGCCGCGCCCCGAGAGAGCTGGAGTTCGCCACCGGGGGGAGATCACGGGCCACGGCGAGGCCGGAAAGGCAAGCTAATATTGCGAGGGCCAAAGAGCTAAGTTTTGGAGGGGAGACATGATGTTTAAAAGAATGCTTGGTTGCTTGCTAGAGAATTGTGAAGAGGAAGAAGGTATTTATAAACGGAGGGAGGGGTGCAATCAGTTAGAGATGGAAGGAGTCCAAGAGCCTTGTTGAGGCTGAGTTATTAAACAGCAGAACAGGAACATAATTGGTCTCATAATGTGTGGATTGAGTGAGCTAATCAATGGGATTAAAGTTAATTAAAGTATGACACAAAGCCCATTCGTATTATTTTTTACCAGAACGTAACGTCAGCTATCTGTGATGTGATGGTTCAATAATTAACCACCTAATCTATTGAATTAATTTTCATTTTGGTTTTTGCGGGGGGGGCGGCGGGAATCCACTAATTAAACGACGCTTAGGCCGTTAGGCTTTGCTTTTGCCGCTTATACTTGGGGCTAGATGAATAATGGAACAAAATCAGTCCTTAAGAATCCGTATCAGGTCGGATTTAGATTCCTTGGTCGTCAGAAACATGTTTTAAGTTAGCGGGTTTCGGGTTTTAAATCACAAAACCCGCCAATATCCACAACACTCAAGCGAATTTCCCATCGGCGGGTCCAAATCCAGTCTCCCTTCCTTCCTTACGACCCCTCCGTCAGTTTCAGCAGAACCCAAACGGAGGGAGATGGCGACGAGCGGAGCGGCGGCACAGCTCCATCGAAAGGAGGCGCACGTTCTGAGAGGGCACGAAGGAGCCGTGC
Organism: Agave tequilana; assembly: GCA_038442645.1. Taxonomy (NCBI): domain Eukaryota; kingdom Viridiplantae; phylum Streptophyta; class Magnoliopsida; order Asparagales; family Asparagaceae; genus Agave; species Agave tequilana. The sequence continues at coordinate 15,057 of JAVJIF010023733.1, forward strand.
TCGCCGTTAGATTTAACGGCGACGGTTACTACTGCCTGAGCTGCGGCAAGGACCGGACCCTCCGCCTCTGGAACCCCCACCGCGGGATCCACATCAAGACCTACAAGTCTCACGGCCGAGAAGTCCGCGACGTCCACGTCACCTCGTATGTATTCACTAACAAAACCCTAAAAGATCCTTCTTTTTGCATCGGTTTGTTGTTTACACAGGGGAAGGAATGAAATTGAATTGATTTTTTTTTTTTTTTGATTGGATTAGGGACAATACGAAGCTGTGCTCGTGCGGCGGAGATCGGCAGCTCTTCTATTGGGATGTCTCGACTGGGCGAGTCATCCCTAAATTCCGTGGGAACGATAGCGAGGTTTGGATTTTTCTTTTCTTCTTTTTTCAAGTTTTTCTAATTTCATTGCAGTGTGATTGATAATCCCTGTCAAACAAAAAATGGAGGTGAATCATTATAAAGTTCCCAATTCTTTTTGTAATTAGTTAATTCAAAAGAGCCATTCTTACAAACAACTTGAATTCAAAAAGAAACATAAACATAGTTGACAAGTAGAATGTGCAATTTATGAGGAGTGATTCCTCAAACTGTCCAGGATAATGAACTTGCGTTGAAGTATTTGAAAGATCGGGTTATTCATAGAAATAATTGGAATCTTCATTGATGAGCTCCATGAGAAGAACATTTAACCTCCTCTCCCACAAAAGATGATATTGAGGCAATGGGCATTGTGGCGGTCAGGTTCCGAACTTCTCGAGATCACGCCACGTGTTCATCCAACACCAAACGGGCGAGCGACATGTAAGTCATACAACATTCAATGAAAAGATTATTTTTCTACTACCTTAGTCACATTTCACGCAACTCTGATATCTGCCCCGAGCACGTGCACACTCTCTACAGCGTTCACGGGTCTTCATCCTGACGGCGACCCTTTGGGGGCCTCCTGAAAGATGGAGGTTGGATGCTCGGAGCCAGCCTATAATGGTATATACCTGATGGCCACCCGAGCAGGTCAACAACCTACACGGGTCTTCACCCTAACGGCGACCCTTCGGGGCCTCATGAATGATGAAGGCTCGCCTATGTTGGATGCTCGTAGTCAGCCTATAATGGGTTATACCTTGATTGTCGTCCGAGTAGGTCAACAGCCTACACAGGTCTTCATCCTGACAGCGATCCTTCGGGAGCATCCTGAAAGATGGATGCTCGGCCATGTTGGATGCTCGGGCTAGCCTATAATAGGATATACCTTGATGGCCCCCCGAGTAGGTCAACAGCCTACACTGGTCTTCACCCTGACGACGACCTTTCAGGGGTTCTTGAAAGATGGAGGCTCGCCCACGTTTACCACTCGGAGCTAGCCCACAATGGGACCTACCCTGATGGTTGCCCGAGCAGGTCAACAACCTACACATGTGTTCACCTTGACAATGATCCTTTGGGGGCTTTCTGAAGTCAATAGTCTACCTCAGACCAACATGACAACACAATTTCGAAGTGGGAGCTTTCCCACTCAGGTAAACATTTGCAGATATCATGACGGAATGAATCCCATTCGGGAACTACATTTCAAATCATTTCAGACTTCAAAACAGCTCCCCGAGCAGACATAAAAACAAATCAACTAAAAAACTAGATCTGTTACATGTGCGTTCTTACTGAGATAAAATCAGATACGCCCTCTGCGGTAACAACATCCGGGAGACGACCTCTGAACAAGCAATCCACTAGGCCAGAAGGTCAAAGTCACCGAGAATTTCAAGATAGCCACCGAGAAGGGAGACCGCTCCTCAAATCGCAGACTAAGGTTTGTGAAGCGAAGAGGATACCGATGCCAAGACCGTCACTCCGAAGATGAACTCAGGAAGGGGGCAGTCGAAGCACATGCATCCCATAAGAGTACCAAAGGCCGACCTCAGAGATCGGAGCCATCATCGAGCACCCTTATGATCCCTACTCTATGTTCGCTGCAAGAAGGACGCGGACACATAGCTTCCAACAACTACTCGCCCTGATCCGATCGGAGACCAGACGAGCGGACCAGCCAGAATTTAGTTCATTCGTCGTCCATGACTGTCGGGCCTCAGCGCAAGAACCGATACCGCACGATGAGCTCATCGCAAGAACCGATGCCCAACGACAAACGAACTCCTGAAAATGAGGAGTGCAACAGCGTTCTCTATTCTCCCCTTCTCCTTCCTCCATCAGATGAAGAGAGAAGAAGACATCACCGAACACAAGACACGGTAGAATCTGAAAAGTGGAAGAGCATTTAGGAAGCAATGCAAATCTTCCCCTGAGATCATGCCCTATTATAAAGAAGCCCAAGCGCTGACTGGTCAATATCTCAATTTCCAAAAGGAGACGCAACACCACTCGATTAAGGACCCTACACGTGTCACAATATGCGGGACTTAGGTCATCGCGCCAGATATGCCGCACTTTCCTCGAATGCCACACACCTCAAAAAGTGACAGTTGCTTAATTAACGCCACAGCAGATGGGACATGCATTTAAAATTCTACCAGCTTGTAGAGCCACACACGCCGCTACAAGAAAAAATTGAAGCGACAACAAATCGACCCGAGCCTGGGTCCAGAGTTCTCTTCTCTATTTGGTCCCCTCTCTCTATCAGAGTCGCTGGGAACCTATAGCTCCGAGGGAGGGCTCCCGACCTCCTTCAAAGAGAAGGAAGCAGAGATGATGGGGAACCGGGCGGGATTCTCTCCCAAGGGTTTCTCACCCAAAGCACACAGGCTACAAAGCTTAAAAACAATTTTCATTCATTCCAAAACTCTCAATAACAATACCAGTCTTGGCCTTAAATAGGCCTACATCAACAGAAAGATCCCATTACAACCGATATGGGACTAAAAGAAAAATGCCAAATAAATAAAAATAACAATAAAAGGGAATAATAGCTAAATTGACTTTCCCAGCTCTAATCGAACCAAACTGAAAGTGTGCGACGACGCTCCTGGTGTAGAATCGCAATCCTGGAGAGATGTCCCCATCATTCCCTCGGGGTTGGGAAAAACTCGACTCTGTCGAACGTGAACCTCCACGGCTTTCATAATGCTCCAGACGATCAGGGTCCAACCGTTGGAGTTCCTCTCGATTAATCCAAGTGTTATCAGAATCAGGTAGTCCTTTCCAACGAACCAAAAATCTGTGGTAACCACCATTTCTAGTAGAGACAATCTGATCATCAATAATTTCATCAATTTGATCTGCCATATGGGTTGGATGTATTTGGGGAAGAGGAGGTAATAAGGGTCTCTCAGGAGGTGGCACAGGGGAAGGCTCATCCAATAAAGGATTATCAGGGGAAAAATTGGGCCCTTTATAAGCAATCAAATCTTCAATATTAAAAGAGGGACTAATGCCAAAATCCGGTGGGAGATCTACCACATATGCATTTGAATTAATTTTCTTCAAAATTTTGAATGGTCCCGCACTACGTGCGTGCAATTTCTTCACGGTACCCGGAGGATACCGTTCTGGTCGAATCCGAACCATCACGTAGTCTCCTACGTTAAACTCATGTGCTTTCCTGTGCGAATCTGCATAAGCCTTATAGTTTGCATTATTTTTCTGAATTTGATTGCTGATCTCCTTATGCAAGTCATGAATGTGTGATGCAAATGATGCAGCTGACTCAGACATCCTAGTATGATGGGGTACCATGGGAATTAAGTCTATAGGTTGCCTAGGTTGATAACCATGCACTACCTCAAATGGACTCATGTCTATGGTTCTATTGACAGAACTGTTGTATGCAAACTCAGCAGTAGGTAACACAAGATCCCATGCTCTAAGATTCTCACCCACTAGACATCGTAGCAGATTACCAAGACTCCTATTGACTACTTCAGTTTGGCCATCAGTTTGTGGATGGAAGGCCGTAGAAAACTGAAGTTTAGTTCCCATTTTATGCCACAGGGTTTTCCAAAAGTAGCTCGTAAATTTAACATCCCTGTCTGAGACAATTGTTTTAGGTAGTCCATGTAGTCTAACAACTTCATCAAAGTAGATTGTAGCAACCCGAGATGCATCCGACGTTTTGGAACATGGCAAGAAGTGAGCCATCTTGGAAAAACGATCTACAACCACAAGTATGGAATCATGCTTCCTTACTGTTTTTGGTAAACCCAATACGAAATCCATACTGACATCTTGCCAAGGACAGTTAGGAACTGGTAGAGGGGTGTAGAGACCAGTATTTTGTTTTCGTTGCTTGGCGAGTTGACATGTACGACATTGACTAACAAGCCTTGCAACATCTCTTTTTAAGCTCGGCCAATAAAAACGATGTTCGACGGCTTCAATTGTTTTATTTCGCCCGAAGTGTCCAGCAAGTCCCCCTGCGTGTAATTCTCATACCAGAAATTCTCTCAATGAGGTACGAGGAATACACAACAGACGAGAGCGAAACAAATATCCGTCTTGCAGAAGAAAACCATCAATCTCATGAGTCAAACTATCCCTTAAGACAGTGTATATATTTTCAAAATCAGGACACGACTCATAAGTGTCTTTGATCTTCTCGAAACCAACCACTTCCGTACTCATGACAGAAAGTAAAGCGCGACGACGGCTAAGAGCATCAGCGACCCTATTTTCCACCCCCGCCTTATGCTTGAGAACGTAGGTGTAATCTTGAAGGAATTCTACCCACCTACCATGCCTCGAATTCAACTTCTTTTGAGAGTTGAGATACTTAAGGGCTTCATGGTCTGAATAAATGACGAATTCTTGCGGTAACAAGTAATGGCGCCAGTAACGCAGAGCTTGCACTACCGCATATAACTCCTTATCGTAGGTAGAGTACCGTTGCTTAGCATCATTTAACTTTTCGCTAAAATAGGCAACAGGATGCTTTTCTTGACTTAAAACACCACCTATCCCAACGCCTGAGGCATTACAAGTAATTTTAAAAACTTTCGTGAAATCTGGGAGCCTCATAACAGGAGCTTCTGTCATTCTCTCTTTGATTTCCCGAAACGCCTTGGCAGCAGCTCTAGTCCATTCGAAGTCCTCTTTTTTAAGCAATCGGTAATCGGAGCCATAATCGTACTGAAGTTTCGAATAAAACGTCTGTAGAAAGTGGCTAACCCATGAAAACTTCTCACTTTTCGAATATTGCATGGTTCTGGCCATTCCACGATAGCTTTGATTTTATCGGGATCTGCGGAGACACCTTGTGAAGAAACAACCACTCCTAGGAAAATGACTTTGTCGGTAAGAAAGGTACATTTCTTAGGGTTGGCATATAAACTTTCCTTTCTCAAAACTACACAAACTTGCGTGAGGTGGTCCAAATGTTGCTCCTTTGATTTGCTATAAATGAGGATGTCATCAAAATATACGACTACGAACTTTCCAATAAAGGGTAGCAATACTTGTGTCATCACTCTCATAAAAGTGCTTGGAGCATTAGACAAGCCGAAAGGCATGACCATCCACTCATACAGCCCATCCTTCGTTTTAAATGCTGTTTTCCATTCATCTCCCGAGCGAATACGAATTTGATGATAACCACTCTTCAAATCTATTTTTGAAAAGATGGTAGCACCTGTCATCATGTCAAGCATATCATCTAATCTGGGGATTGGAAAACGATATTTTATCGTTATTTTATTGATAGCACGGCTATCCACACACATACGCCATGTCCCATCTTTTTCGGCGTTAACAGTGCAGGGACCGCGCAAGGGCTCAAACTTTCTCGTATGAACCCTTTGCTCAACAACTCTTCAACTTGCCTCTGTAATTCAGCATGTTCCATTGGGTTCATTCGGTAGTGCGGCAAGTTGGGTAGAGTGGCTCCTGGAACTAGATCAATGGCATGTTGAATGTCCCGCATTGGTGGCAGTTCAACAGGGAGGTCATCAGGAAATACATCAGCAAACTTTGTGATAATAGGGGCCACTTCAGGAAGAATCGTTTCATGAGATTCTTTCGCTACTTCCCGAGCAAGCAAAACGATGACTTGTGCCCCACTAATCACTTCTTGTTCAATTTCTTTAGGGCTGATTAAGTTGAGGTTCTTTTCTTTTCTCGTGTCCACTGGCTTTTTCTCTTGTTTGGATCTGGGTTGACTCGGAACTAGCTTGATCCGTTGTCCTTCATAGTTGAAAGTACAAGTGTTGGACTTTCCCCACAAAGTCACGTCCATATCAAATAACCAAGGTCGACCAAGAATCACATGTCCTGCATCCATTGTTATTACATCACACCAAATTTTATCCTTATAGGTGGCAAATTGCACAGGTACAAGACATCGTTCATTCACCTCCATCGATGCTGTGTTAATCCAGGTAACTTTGTACGAACTAGGGTGAAGGACCGTCTTCAACCCTATCTTTGAAATCAAACTAGAGGACACAGCATTTATACAGCTCCCGCTATCGACAATGATTTTACAATTTTTCTCACCAATCTTTATCCATGTATGGAAGATTGAGATTCTTCGCCAGTCAACCACGTCTTTAGGTTGAGCGAGGTTACATCGAACCACAGCAACTTGCCTGATAGTACTAAGAAATTCCTCTTGTTCTAAATCATTCTCAGAATCACTGCTCGCATTTCCCACAAATACAACTTCCTTTTGAGGTTCGTCCTGCACCTCATTTGATTGATCATCCAGAAAGAGGGTCCTGGATTTGCTTGGGCAAAACTTCTCTACGTGCCCATATCCTTGACACTTATAACATTGGGTGCGGGGATTGGTTCGTGGCACGCCCTCAACTGGGCCTTTACCCTTGAGATCTCCTGTTGGGACCGAACTGTTAGGATTGGGTTTGAGCTGGGACTGTCCAGAGGTAGCTCTCGTGCTTTGGTTCTTGTACTCTGAACCTCGTTGATAGTAAGATCCTCGAGACGCATCTAAGTCTCGAACTATCTGGTAGGCGTGTTCTAAATCACTAACACCCCTTGCAAAGAGTTCCCTACGGAGATCATCACGAAGGCCAGACCTGAACCTAGAGAGGGTTACGGTTGGGGACTCATCGACGAACTCGCTGCACCGGGTCAAGAACTCATCAAATTTCTCAATGTATTCCGTAGCAGAACGAGTCCCTTGTGTTAGCCTGCTCCATTTGTCTAAAAGTTGATCCTGAAAAGTAATGGGGAGATATTTTTGACTTAACTTAGCCTTCATCTCATCTCAAATCCGGATCGGTTCTTGCCTCATGAGGGCTATCAGTCTTTCAACATTAGACCAATATTGTCCCGCTTGTCCTACCAGTTTCATAGCAGCGAAACGGACTCGCCGCTCTTGGGACATCTCGTACCACTTGAAATAACGCTCTAGACTCATTACCCAATCAAGGTAATACTGTGGGTCTAAGCGGCCGTCAAAGTTCGATACGTCTACTTTGATGTTTTTCATGTACCGTTCATCCTCATCGTATCGATTATAATTCCTGGTTATTCTCTCCTCTTGACGATTATCCCGATTGTTAAGTTGACGCTCTTCATTACGAGAGCCATCATGACGTTCCAATTCTAGCCTGTCCATTCTCTGACCTAGAGTGTTCATTTGGGCCTTAATTTCCTCAAGAGTTTTTAGAATTTCAAGAGTCATGTAATCTGTTGGTGAGGTGATACCAGATGAAGAAGCATTGGGATCTATGTTTATATTGGGTTCAACTAGGTCGTATACTCTACCACTACGAGTTCGCATACACAGTTACTTTTCTTTTATTTTTATTTTTATTGCTATTATCTAAATGCTGAATTATGATGATATATATATATATATATATTTTAATATGAATGCAACCTATTAATTTCTATATGCCACTAACAAACTCTAATGCAATCGTGCAGGATGATGCAGAAGATGCGGAAGATCAGCAACGATTCAGTAACGTAAAGCGCACAATAAGGCGAATGAATCTGCTAGTTAGCTCAAGAGTGTAAAATAGAGACTATGTTGTAAAAGAACTTGCAATTAGACCTCAATATTTTGTAAAATATTAATTCTATGCAAGAGATCCACTACGTGTTTAACAGTCCCTAAATTAATATAAAGATGTCGCAAATAAGGGCAAAACAGATACACTCACTCGCTGTTTGTGGATGGCAGATAATCGATGAAATTATTATGACAGAATTTAAAGTAGTATCCAAAATTTCAGTTTAGGAAATTTATACCTGATTATTGATTACCTCCTAGTCTCTGATGATGATCTCCCTGGTGTGAGATATTGTTGAATTGTTGTATTCCTCTCTGCAACTGTAAAGGAATCACTGTCGAAAATCAGTCTTGAAGTCTTAGACAATTTCCCTAACAAGCTGTTGGAACGGCAGCTTCCTGATCTCTGGTTGTGATTCTCTGATATGATAAGATCTCTGGTTGTGATGGAAGTCGGATCTCACAGGAGTCGCCTTTGAGAAAGTGGGAGACAGGGCGGCGTCAAACAGGGCGGACGGGGATCTGCTCGAGGCGCTGTTTGGAGTGGATGGCGGCGTCGAACAGGGCGGACGAGTGCTCACGGGAGCGTTTCAGGTGGATGAAGTCGTCGAGATCTCTGGCGAAGAGGGAGAATCAGATCGGGCGTCGATCTGATCTCGACGGAAAATTCGATCTGATGGAAGTCCGGGGAGAGTTCTCGACGATGATTAGGATGAAGAAGAGATTGATAGCGGTAGGCGGATCTCGAACCCGTCTTCCTTTCTCTGCGCTTGGATTCGATGCTCGCTTGCTCGCGAAGGAGAGGAGGATCCTGATGGTCCGATGCTGCTGGAGGATGTTGATCGTGCTGCGGAGTTGGATGATGGTATGGATCTCAGGAGGAGATCTTGGCTGAAATCAAGTGTTGCTTGGTTTCAGTCGACGTCGTCAGAGGGCGTGTGCCGTCGATTATGATTGACGTCGTCGTCGATTGGTGTTGTCGCTGTCTGGATCTGGTTGTCCTCGTCGATGGTCAGGCGAGATCTCGTCGAGGAGGCGCTGCCGGTGGCGGGCGTAGATCGGAGGAGATCCGTCGCAGGAGCTCCGGGTGCGGGTGATCGAGTACTTGCGGCGTGATTCGTTGGAAGATGAGGGCGGCAGCGAACAGGCCAAAATGATCGGTGGGGTTCTTGGTGAACAGAGAGAGGGGTGATGGCGGAGGGCTCGTGGGTTGTTTTGTCTCTCTCTCTCTCTCTTTTCTTTTTTTTTCTTTCCTCTGATTGCGGCGCTCAGAAGAGAAGAGAAAACTAGGGTTTTGTTTGGGAGGGGAATTTTGTTGTGAATTTTCTTTTGTGTTTTGGAAGAATTCAGGAATTGAGCTCTGATACCAAAATGATGGGGAACCGGGCGGGATTCTCTCCCAAGGGTTTCTCACCCAAAGCACACAGGCTACAAAGCTTAAAAGCAATTTTCATTCATTCCAAAACTCTCAATAACAATACCAGTCTTGGCCTTAAATAGGCCTACATCAACAGAAAGATCCCATTACAACCGATATGGGACTAAAAGAAAATGCCAAATAAATAAAAATAACAATAAAAGGGAATAATAGCTAAATTGACTTTCCCAGCCCTAATCGAACCAAACTGAAAGTGTGCGACGACGCCTCCTGGTGTAGAATCGCAATCCTAGAGAGATGTCCCCATCAAGAGAGGACATATGTGGTGGTCAGTTTTTGACCTCCTCGAGATTACGCCACTTGTTCATCACCAAACAGGCATGCGACACGTGGCTACTTTCAAAACCTCTGACCTAGGATACCCATTCGATTCAAACCCCGAGCTGCTCATATAATTGAAGGAAGAAATAGAATCAGTTATGAGAACCTCTGTGCTCGACAGTTATACCTCGAGAACAGATCAACATATCAATAGTTGGACGCAGTATATCAGATAAGGATGATTCTCGTCCACCTCATTCAAATCAGGATGTTTAGCTTAACCGCCTCCGAGTTAAGGGAGTTAAGCATTCGAACTAAGCAAGATTCTTTAGCCTTATCCAAGTGATATGACTTGTATATATATATTAAACCCTTTCAATATGAAAAGGGGATCAGAATCCAGAAACTTAGCTCACCAGAGAAACCCACCTGTAATCGCCATTGACATAGTGAAAATTTCTTTTTTCTCCCATTTGGGTTTTCACGTAATTCTCTGTGTTTGCGTTGGTTTTTTTGTGATTTGATTATACTCACTCCATTATTTTAGTGCGTGAATTAATTCCTTAGAAAATTACCCAAGCATAATTGATGGTGGGAAGGTAAACTAGCACAACTATACATTGTGGCCGGGCCCCGATCCAACAATTGAAACCACCTTAATCAACTGCATCCGCAATCAGTAAGGATAAGGATACTTGGAATTGGGTTTGGATTTACAACAACTAGAGTACAGGGATGAATATGGAAATTGTGTCACGATGCTTGACAGATTAAAAATTTCCCTGTTAAGAAGAGCCCCCTTGGGTCTCGAATGGCCAAGTTGTATTATGTCGTTGGAGGCACTAGACCAACTTTTGATGCATGTGCAAGTAATATCCAGAGACTGGCATTCATTAGAATGAACTTGCAAGCAGCACAAATGAACATGTACGGATTGAGGGTTGTTGATAATTTGGAAGAACAAAGATAATTGTATATTCGCAAGGGAAGGTTAAAGCGAAGAAAGTTAACAGCAAGGCTTGGTGTAATTCTATTGCACTGGTCAAGGTTATTAATATTAAAATCTGCTGAGCTGATGAGAAACTATTGGGGCAATATCGGCTACAAAGAATGCCTTATCATGAAGAAGATGAAGAAATCTGGTTTGATGGGAGCCGCCATGACTAGGTTGGTTAAAGCCTAACTTTGATGCATCTAAGGATGAAATTGCCAACAACCGTGGGGTAGGATTTTTGGGCTGAGATCATGTTGATCAGGTGTTTGGTGGAGGGTATATTCCTCTTGAGGTAATGGATGTTCCTGAAACTTAGTTGAACTATGGGAGGGGCTTCCTTTGCACTTTTTAAGTCAGCATCCTGATAGCCTGATGTGAAATGTGTGTGCGTGTATGGAAATCATCAATAAAACACTCAAACTACGCTTTACCAGCATGAAACGATCATTGGTAGAAATGATTGAAACTAATAATATAGCAAATTGCTGATCAAATAACAGGCATAGACTAAACAATATCAATTCAAGAATTAATTAACAATATTATTTATGTTACATATGCAAAAGATTCTACTACCAATAAAGAAAACTATGGAATTAAAGGGAAGCAGATATACACAATCTCACATTTGTGGACAACAGTTAAATCGATAAAAATTCAGAGATTAAATGAGACTTGAAATAACTGATTGAGGTTAGAAACATATCTACTGAGGATCATATGTGATCTCAGTGTCTTTGTGATAACTGTAGATATGTAGATGCCATCTCCACGAATGCAACGCTTCAAACTGTGCATGATTTGGACTCCGAATGAGAAAGATACGGTTTGAAAATGAACCTTGAATGCTTTAACGAGTTTGTTTTCATTGTAGCAGTGGCGGTACTCTAGCAACGGTGGTACTATAGCATATTACTGTAACTGCAATATTTTTTTTGATTTTTTTCTTTTATTCGTGATGGAGAAAGAGACGTGGGATTAATTTATTTAGGGTTTTGAAGAGGTTCAGGAAAATAGAATTAGGGTTTAAAAGAGAGAGAAAAAGAAGAGAAAAGGGATAGGCTAGTTAGGATTTCACACCACTGATGTAGGGTTTCTCTGGGGCTTCACACAAAGAGAGAGATTTGGGAGAGATCACAACTTACACAAATTCAAGGAAAAACTTTCAAAATAATTCATTATCTTTATTTTTTGATACAAGAGTCCTTTATATAGGCTTTTACAAAATTTAAATACAACTCAAACTAAAACTCCTAATCAAAATAGAATTACAATTCTAAAATAAAGAAACTCAACTCTTAATAAAAATACAACTCCAAATAAGGAAACTCAAAATAAAGAAACTGAAATTACATAGAGTTCTATTACTGTTGGGAAACTAGAACAAGGCGTCTTCTCTACCAAGTGATACACGTGGCTTGATGTCCGCATCATTCTCCCCGTGTTGGAGAGAGCTAGACTCTGTCGAGTTAGAAATGGAAGTGCTTTCATATTGCTTCAAATTTGCTGATCAATCTTCGGCAGTTCAGTTCAGTCTCGCCATGTATCATCAATTGGTACTTTTTCTGTTCAAATCATATATTTTCGAATTCCACCAACTTGGGTGGTGATAATTTTATCTAAGAATTTATCAACTTGGCATGCTGTATAGCGTAAAATATCTTGTAGTGATGAAAGGAATGTGCTCTCAAAAATAGGCTCAGGAGAAGGCTAATAGCAACTGGGATAATATTTATAAGACCTTTATAATTCACTAAGCAGTCAATATTGAAAGTAAAACTGATGCCAAAATTTATAAGAAGATCTATAATATATATATATCATCGTTCAATTTCATTAAGATTTGAAATGGATCAGAACTACAAGTATGCAACTTTTGAACATCACCAAGATTAAAAGTATTTAATCTATTCCTATCATCAGCTCGTATCTTATGTTTTGCGTTGTTTTGTGTAATTTTATCACTGATCTCTGTGGGTTGTTCGTGCACGTATAATGTAAAAGATGATGTAAATAATAATGCAGACTCAATGACTTGATACTGATCGGCTATATAGGATAAGATCTGTAGAGAATTTCGATTTAGTACCTAATATAGACCATAAAAGAAAAGGGCATGATGTCGGCAGTAGGGGAGGGAGGGGTTGGTGACCAAAATAGGTAACGACGACAGAGGTCGGTAGTAGAGGAAGCAGAGAAGGTGGGTTTGGCAGTAAAGCCAGGGAAGTGAAAGGACGGGTGGCAATAAATTCCTTAATAATATGTGACTTTCAGAGAAAGAGTACTATCAAGTTTTGGTGCTTCAGTGCGAACTCTGTCATTGATGGCAATCTTAGATGAGTTTGGACAGTTGACAGTAACATGCCCATAACTTTGCATTTGTAACACTTAGTTATGGAACATATTTTAGAAATTTTTCAGTGTTCTTGCTTTAATTGTTATCAAACTTTATTTGACTTCATTAACTGTAAAAATCAGATAAGAAACATTACTTTTCGAGTTTTGGTTGGAAGAATTCATGATTCAGAGTAGGTTAACAATTTTATCCATGATATCATCAAGTGTCAGTTGAGACTCCTTGGTTTTGGTTCGAGGGGGTGAATTGGCCAGTGGGGATGAAAGTGTATTAGACCTATGGGGTTGAACAGATGTGGGAGGTTTAAACTCGTAGAAATATGGTGGCACGTATGGTGTGGCACGTATTTAGTGATGAGTTTGTCCTTCATATATTCCCAAGTTTCAATCGGTCGTTGAGTTCGGCTGTCTTATCTCCTTTTAAATCTGTCCAGTATTGGCTAGCTTGTTCAGTCAGTTTCGTGATAGCGAACCTGACTTTCTCAGCTTCAGAAAATAGGTATCGGTTGAAATATATGTTCATGCTTTTTAGCCAATTTAAAAAAACTTGAGAATTCCTTGAATAAACAGAATAATTCAGATGACCATCAAAAGTTGATACGTCCATGGTGGTGATGTGAAATTTGTAATAATTTTTTCGTTTTATATTTTTAAAATGCAAGAAAATGGTAAAGTTTCCTAACAAGTGCCTACAAGATGTGAAAATGAAAGATTTTTTTGTTTTTGAATTTGATATTTTTTAAATTATCGGGTCAGTCAAACCCCAATTTTACCAGTCCAATTGGCCAGGTCGGTATAACTCAGGTGGGAGGTTTTTCGCATTGGCGTTCCTTAATTACAGAATCACGTTGAGTACTCTTCCTTGATTATACACCATTCGTACAAAATTTCAGGAAAAGGTTAACCTTTCAAGGTTTCTTAATTTATGCTATTTTTTGGATTTTAAATAAAATTTAATTAGATGCAAGAAACTATGTTTAAATCAGTGTTCTAAAAAACCCATTATATAATTCGTTATAACTCGTTATATGACCTAACACTGACCAGTCATTATATAACAAGGCTAAAAAACACAATATTTCATAACTATGGTTATTTTGTCCGTAACGTTCGTTACGTTATGTTATTAACGTAACTTACGTTACGACGTAAGTCGACTTTTTATAAACCCTCCAAATTCGCTCAGACTAGGGCCAAAAAATTACCCCCAAAAAATCCTCTGCAATCTCGCTGTCGTCTCTGTAGCCTAGTCATCGGCGTCGAGGATAAGAAGAAGAATAAGATCTACCTCTGTTGGTTTTCTGTCGTGGTGGTTCTCGCCAGCGTCCTCTCCAAGCGGTGGTTCTCTGTAGTGGTTTTCGCCGGCGTCGTCTTAAAGCACATGTAAGCCTTCTGTCTTCTCTATCTGTGCTCTCTTTCCCTCCGATCTCTCTCTGCTCTCTCGGGGGGAGAGTTGGAGAGAGCAGAGAAAAAGATCGGTAAGGGGAGAGAGCAGAGAGAGGTCGGAGGGAGGAGAGCAGAAAGAGTGAAATATCTAGGGGAGAGGGCAGAGAGATAATTGTTAAAAATATTGGCTGAGATAATATTATCAAAAGTTAGTTGTTAAAAATTATCATGCTTGTCATCTTACTTGTTATAATTCAATTATTATGCTTGTTATAATTTGTTATGTTTGCGAACTTATTATAACTTGTGAATGTGAAAAATAATTGTGATACTTGCTAAAAATTATTTTAAGACTTGCTAAATGTGATATATTATTTTTTATTTTTTTAAAATTATTTTTTATTTATATAAATTCTTAAATATAGTATATATATTTATTTTTATTAAATAAATATTAAATCGCGTAACCCACGTTATGTGTTACGTTATAATTTATATTAACATAACAAAGGAAAAACGTTATCGTTACGTTATCGCTATTTTAAACATTGGTTTAAATGCTTTCTAGATGCAAATTCTACCTAACTGTGCTTTAATACAAACTGTTGTGAAATGTGTATGCGTGTATGAAATTCAGTAATAAAACACTCAAACTACGCTTCATCAACATGGAACGATCGTTGATAGGAAAGAATTGTTAAGTTATTAGTATTTGGGTTATTGCGTTATTACCCATATTTACCCATATACCCTCCTTGTCTTCTATATATATCTTGTAAATCTTTTTTTATGAAAAACAATCTACTTTTAGGTTTTTCTATTTCTCTACATGGTATCGAGTCATGTCCTGAACTTAGTTGTGTGTGTAGGTGATGTTTGATGATGTCGACCCCCAATGGTGCAAAAGGTGCAATGAGCCTGATCGCGCTAATGGCGCAAAAGGCGCAGTAGACCCTTGTGAAGCTAATATTAGGCTCTTGAGAAATTTAGTAGTGGTGCTCCTTTGCAATGGGCGTGCAACATCCCACGCAGTGTAGAGGAGTGCTTCATGTAAGGCGAAGATTTGCGATCTCGGTTAGGGGTGAGCATCGGTCGGTTCGGTTCGGTTTTTGCTAATTTTTGCAAAACCGAACCGAACCGATTAGACTTAGCAACCGAACCGAACCGAACCGACTCAGTTCGGTTCGGTTTTTCAGTTTTTTCGGTTAGACCAATATTTTTCCATCATTTCTTACATTTTTTAATCACCCTTATATTATCATCCTTTAATATTCTAATCTCAAATATTCAATACCCAAATTAGAAATAAGAAAAAGACTCTAACCTTAATGTGAATTAAAAATTTCATATTCTAAAACTTTTACGCTATATTTGGGCTCTTAGATCAAAACTCACATAATTATTACTAACTTTTAATGACAAGAATGAAAAAAAAAAGAACTATATTAATATAAATATTATTCTTAATTGTGATGGTGTACTTAACATAACTTTCATATATTCAATATAAAAAAGATGGTATTGTTAGAAGTAATGAGATAAGTTTTTACCAGTTTTTGTTATGAACTATATGATTCACTAAATTGAATTTGGGTGGGGTGATATATAGGGTAAGAGATTCGGTTCGGTTCGGTCGAGTTCGGTTTTTGAAACACAAAACTGAAACCGAACCGAATTAGAGCGGTTCGGTTCGGTTCGGTTCGGGTTCGGGTTTCGGTTTTTGGTCGGTTATTTCGGTTATAACCGAACTCTGCTCACCCCTAAACTCGGTGGAGCATTTGATCTTCCGGTGTGAAGAAGTTGAACTTGTAAGGAGACTCTTTGTTCGAGGGGGATTGTTGGGATTTAGGTTGAAAAATAATCCCACATCGACTAGACATAGGGATGATCTTGGGTGTATAAGGATTTGGGCAACTCCACCTAGAAGGCTAGTTTTTAGGGATGATGCCCAAGTTCTTCAATTGGTATCAGAGCATATTTTCGCTAAGAAAGAAGTACACTGTGTTTTTGATGTGCAACTTCAATTCCTAGAAAGTATTTTGGACGTCCCATGTCCTTGGTCACAAAATGACGCTTGAGATATATCTTGGTCTCCACTATTCCAGTTGAGTCACTACCAGTCAGTAAAATGTCATCAACATAAATAACCAGAACTACGAGGCCAGACCTTTGCGTCGAATGAAGATAGAGTGATCTGAATGATATCGGCGAAAGCCAATGGTAAGACTGAACTTCTCAAACCATGCCCTTGGACTCTGCTTGAGTCCATATATAGCCCTCTTTAGATGATAGACTTTAGTCTCCCCCTGAGCAATATAATCTGGAGGTTGCTCCATATAAACTTCCTCCTGAAGATCCCTATATAAGAAGACGTTCTTGACATCCATCTGGAACAATGGCCATGACAAGTTAACAGCAATAGAGAACAGAATTCTGATTCATCCTGGCAACTGGGGAGAACGTCTCAAAATAGTCGATGCATGTCTGAGTATAACCCTTGGTCACGAGCCTGGCTTTATATTTATCCACAGATCCATCTGGGCGGTACTTTAAAGCAAAGACCGAGCGACAACTAACAACCATCGCATCTGTTGGTGCTGAACTAACTCCTAAGTTTCTCTTGAAGTAAGAGCTTCCATCTCCTCATCCATTACCTGTTTTCAGGCAGATACCAATAAAGCCTCTATATAAGACCTGGGTATAGACTCAAAATACAAAAAGAGAGCAGACTGGCAAAAAGTGGGGTTTAAGTGATCATAAGAGACAAAATTTGAAATAGGGAATGTGGTAGTTCAAGCTACTCTATCCTTGACCCTTACAGAAGTCTTTTATGTTTTATGATTCCCTGTTAGTCTCCTGTCTATCAGTCAGCTTACAAAATAAAATAACTGTAAAATAAAATTTTTCTCTTCTCATTGTGTGTTTTAAGACTCGTCGACTGGGAAGAGGATTGGTTCGGGGCATGAGCGAGGAGACATTTACTATTTGGACAACCGAGTAACCCCTACGAGCTTGGTTTCAGACAGCCTGGACCAATGCTTATGTATTGTGATAATCAATTTGCCATCTATATTGCTCAGAATTCAGTGTTTCATGAAAGGATCAAACACATTTAGATTGACTCTCACTTTGTTAGAGATGCTTGGACTAAGAAGATGGTTATCTTCCAGTTCACACCATCTTCGAAGCAGTTAGCTGATTTACTTACCAAAACTGCCTCACCTCAGATATATTCTAATCTTTGTAACAAGCTGGGCATGTTGGATGTCTATGTTCCAGCTTGAGGGGGAGTGTTAACTTAAATTATTAGTTATTGGGTTATTACCCATATTTACCAATATACCCTTCTTGTCTTCTATATATATATATATATATATATATATATATTATATATAATATATATATATATATATATATATATATATATATCTTGTAACTGTCTTTTATGAAAAACAATCTACTTTTAGTTTTTCTATTTCTCTACAAGGATTAAAAGTAATAATCTAACAAATTGCTCATCAAATAATATGCATAGACTAATCAATATCAATTCAAGAATAAACTAACGATACTATCTATATTACACATGCAAAAGATTTTACTACCAATAAAGAAAATCATGAAATTAAAGGGAAGCAGATACACACAATCTCACGTTTGTGGACATCAATTAAATTGATAAAAATTCAGAGATTAACTATCAGACTCAAATAAATGATTGAGGTTAGAAAACATACCTACTGAGAATCATATGTGACTCAATATCTTGTGATAACTGTAGATGTGCAGAGGTCGTCTCTACGAATGCAACACTTCAAATCGTGCGTGATTTGGACTCCAGATGAGAAAAATATGTTTTGAAAATGATTTTTGAATGCTTTAACGAGTCCGTTTTCACTATAACAGTGGCGGTACTGTAGCAATGGTGGTACTTTAGCAGATTACTGTAGTGGGTTACTGTAGTAATATTGTTTTTCTGGATTGTTTTCTATTGGAGATGGAGAAAGAGATTTGCGACTAATTTATTTAAGGTTTTGAGGAGAGGTTGAGAAAAAATAGAATTAGGGTTTGGAAGAGGGAGAAAGAGCAGAGAAAGGGGATAAGCTAGGTAGGGTTTCGCACCACTAATTTAGGATTTTTCTAAGGCTTCACACACAAAGAGAGATTTTGGAGAGATCACAACTCACACAAATTTAACAAAGAAACATTCATAATAATTCATTGTCTTTATTGTTTGATACAAGAGGCCTTTATATAGGCTTTTACAAAATTTGAATACAATTCAAACTAAAACTCCTAATGAAAATAGAATTATAATTCTAAAATAAAGAAATCAAACTCCTAATAAAAATATAACTCCAAATAAGAGAACTCAAAATAAAGAAACTAAAATTACATAGAGTTTTATTACTACTGGGAAACTAAAATAAGGCGTTTTCTCAACCGGTGATGCACGTGTCATCACATGTCATACACGTGGCTTGAAGTCCGCATC
The DNA here is from genome assembly GCA_038442645.1 of Agave tequilana. Taxonomy (NCBI): domain Eukaryota; kingdom Viridiplantae; phylum Streptophyta; class Magnoliopsida; order Asparagales; family Asparagaceae; genus Agave; species Agave tequilana. The sequence continues at coordinate 33,911 of JAVJIF010023733.1, forward strand.
ACAACCATCTAATTATGCATCGAAGGAGATTCAGATGTAACTATAAACAGATTGTAGAAGCACTATCCACCCCAGCTAGGATAGCGCTCTATCGATATGCGCTTGTAAGTATTTTGTACAGCTCCTGAAAGGATGTGAAATTGTCATCGGAGGTTAATCCTTGTGCTGATAATTGGACGTTGAAGGAGGATAGAGAAGCAACTTCACTATGTATTTTCACGATAATTTTCCTAGGGAATTGTTGCATCTAGTTGCGGTAGATATCAGAAGCAAATTATACTCAGAAAAATATGATGTGAATAAAATTAAGAAAAACTTTAGTAAGATATTCTGTTGGTCTTTAATTCTTTGCTAACCCTCCTTTTCTAAGCATCAAGTCAACCTGGAACAAATTTCCTTAAACAGTATGTTCCAACTTATTACTCCTCTCTTTTTTGCTGGTGAACTCTGTTAAGTTCAGTGAGTATGGATCTGTGGTCGTATCTGCAGGATATGATCAGTCTGTTCGTGCATGGGACTGTAGATCTCAAAGTACAGAGCCAGTTCAGGTTAAGTCTCCATTTCCTTTCCTCTTATTTTTCCTGAATCTTACACATTGACTTTATCATGTCTTAAAAGCTCATGGTTTTACCATTAGGTCATTAATACTTTTTCAGACAGTGTGATGTCTGTTTCTTTGACAAAAACTGAACTTATTGCCGGCAGTGTTGATGATACAGTTCGCACCTTTGACATTCGTATGGGCAGGTAAATTGTTTGTATGAAGTCAGGTTGACCTAATTCTATAAATTACATTGAGGTTTATTTATATGTCAATTGTTTCTAAACGAATTCAAACTAAATGGAGGCTAATAGTTCTAACGATTTCTTTTCCTTCTGTGAACTATAGAAATGGTTGATCAACTGGGGCATCCTGTGAACTGTATCTCATTATCAAATGATGCAAACTGTGTGTTAGCTAGTTGCCTAGATTCTACTCTATGTCTTCTAGACAGGTATAGATAGCAAATTGTCTGCTTCAAAGGCGAGGTTGATGTAAAACGGGAGGATCACAATCACCTTCAAACTAAAAATTGAAGAAATAGGGTTTTGAAAAAAGAAATAGAAAAGAGAGAGAGTTTGGAGAAAAGAATCGGATAAATGTTGGACTTCACACCCCTTACACCACGGGCTTCACACCCATTACACCACGGGCTTCACACCCCAATACTCAAGAACACCCTCAAGAGAATTTAACTGAAATTTTTTTAATTATTCATTGTCCATCTTATTCATTGAGTTGAGCCTTTTTATATAGACTCTTATAAAGTGAACTTCCCCATTACAACCGATGTGGGACTAAATTTCAATAAAAGAAACACTTAAACTCAAAGAAAATAAACTAAGACATCGAGTCATTTAAGAACTGATGATGTCCTCATCAATTCCTCCGGGGTGAGAGAAATTTGACCCTATCGAGTGAGAGCTCCTCTCACGAAGCATCTCAATCGGACCAAAGTGGCGGTCGTGGCAGCAACACTGATGCGTCATGGCTGATCCAGAGTGGTGAAGGTGAAAATGGAAAAGAAAATATTGAAGGAGATTGAAGCAGAAGTCTGATACCAAAATGATGTAAAAGGGGTGGATCGTAATCACCTTCAAACTAGGGTTTTGAAAGAAGAAATAGAAAAGAGATAGGGTTTGGAGAAAAGAATCGGATAAATGTTTAGCTTCGCACCCCTTACACCACGGGTTTCGCACCCCTTACACCACGGGCTTCAGACCCCGATATTCAAGAGCACCCTCAAAAGAATTTAACTGAATTTTTTTTTAATTATTCATTGTCCATCTTATTCATTGAGTTGAGCTTTTTTATATTGGCTTCTTATAAAGTGAACTTTCTCATCACAACTGATGTGAGACTAAATTTCAATAAAAGAAATAATTAAACTCAAAGAAAATAAACTAAGACATAGAGTCATCAGAGGTACTCTTGTAAATGTTTCTATAAGATTTACACATATTGCAGGTCTACTGGAGAACTTTTGCAAGAGTACAAAGTGCATACTTGCAAGGTAGGAATTATATAATGTAATTATAGTTTTCACCATTTCGTCTTTTAACATAAATGCTTGGTTCTTTTGGACTTATTTTTACTGTAAGTTTCTATTTTCTATATGCAGCAGCTTGGTTGCTTTTTCACGTGTTCTGACTTTTAGACCTATCTCCATTGTCCTGTGCAGTCTTTCAAGATGGATTGCTGCTTGAGGAACACTGATGCTCATGTTACCAGCGATGGTTGTATTTTCTTCTGGGATTTAGTAGATGCCTGTGTAATTTCAAGTTTCCGAGCACATGCCTCTGTGGTAGTTTAATAGAAAGTATAAATTTGCCGGACACTGTTATGCTGGTATAGCTTGTATCTCATTCAGATGGTTTCATCTTCTTTGATGGTTATTAGGTTGTTAGCCAGCGAAGTCAAGACTTTCTTGCATTTCATATTTATTTTCATCATTTAATGGTTTGTCAGTTGTGATGGTAATTTAATTTTTGACGTTCAGACTTAATGTGCTCAACAATATAAACTACTTCAAATGAGTTGGAACCCTTTTTGTCATTGAATCACTTTCTGACAGATAGAAACAAGTGTCGTTTCCTTTTTGGGACTTCATAATTGTCTTCATTTGCTTCTTCAAAAGAACTCTCAGCTTATATAGTTCAGAAAGTGAGAGGCAATATATGTTACATTCAACTAACATGCTGACAACGAATCCAAAACATGTAGAACTCAAGTATCAGGTTAACAAATTGATCCATGAATGTACTTTGTAATAGTGTTTTTAGGGAGAGCATTGCATTGCATGGAGTCATACTTCAACTGCAGTCGCTCTTTCGGCCATAGGTACCTCGGCAAGTAATCTGGCGGCAATACATAGGATCATGAGGTTAATTTAAAGGTTAGAAGAGTTAAGGATGAAATCATGTTCTTATAGCTTTTGTTATCCAAGAACATGACAAAAGAATGCTTGCAATCTCTATTTTATGTGGCACAGAATTCTAGAAAAAAATAGGTAATATGAGTGACTCTGGTGCCTGCTCCAAAGATAGTGACATTACCAAAGATTCAAAATAACTAATTCACTCCCTTTCAACTTTCAGCATAGATTTGAGATAGTGTTCTATGTTTTTCGATGTTATTTACATATTTAAGTAGGAAATGTTAGCACAAGAAGAACTAGAAATATGAGGAGGAGGAGTAAGGAGCAAGAACACAAAAATTTCTTTTCTATCAAACTCTTGCTCTCTCATTTCATTCAAGGATGACAACACTATTTATAGACTCCTAATGACTCTTGAGATTCCACACACATTGGAATTCCACACACAAAGACTCTTAGACTTCCTCACAATGACTCTTGGGATTTCACACTACATAATGCATTTGACCTCTCATCTCCTTAATTAATATTGTATTGGGAACTCCAAGGGACTTTGTTTGAGTTTATCTTTCAACAAATTCCTCCCTTAAACTCAAACATTTTTCATCCTTCATTCCAATCATCTTCTTGCAATTTTCGAATAGCGCTGTTGGTAGCGGCTTTGTAAAGATATCTGCCACTTGATCACGACTCGCAACGTGATTCAGTCGCACTTTACCTTTCTTCACATGTTCCCGTATGAAATGGAAACGAACATCTATATGTTTACTCCTTTCATGGTGCACCGGATTCTTTGCCAACTCAATTGCTGATTTGTTGTCAACTCGTATTTCGGTCGCTTCGTTTTGCTGGAGTTTTAGCTCACATAGCAAATTTCTCAGCCAGATTGCGTGACACACGCACCATGATGCTGCCACATATTCTGCTTCGCATGTTGATAAGGTTACTATTGGCTGCTTCTTTGAGACCCATGTGAAAGCTGTGTCTCCCATATAAAACACATATCCCGATGTGCTTTTCCGATCATCTATATCTCCGCACCAATCACTGTCGGAGTAACCCACCAGTTTGTATTCATGTGTCTCCGAGTAGAATAACCCGAGTGATACAGTTCCTCGAATGTATCGAAGAATCCTCTTGATAGCCTTCAAATGTGAGTATTTCGGTTCCTCCATGAACCGACTCACTATCCCGACACTATATGCAATGTCAGGCCTTGTGCATGTGAGATACCGTAGGCTCCCAACTAAGCTCCGGTATTTGTTTGCATCCACTCGATCTCCTTCATCAAATTTTGAGAGTTTCGCACCAAGTTCCATCGGTGTTGCTACCGGGTTGCAATCTTCCATCTTGTTTTTCTTCAAAATGTCTTTTGCATACGCCTCTTGGGACACAAATATTCCCGATTTTCCTTGCTTAACCTCAAGACCAAGAAAATACTTCATCAGCCCCAAATCTGTCATCTCGAACTCCCGAGTCATTGCTTCTTTGAAGTCTTTTATCATCTCCTCATTATTCCCCATGAATATGAGATCATCAACATAAAGAGCAACAAACAGCAAGTTACCTTTTTTCTTCTTCACGTATAATGCATGCTCATGAGGACATTGCATGAACCTGTTCCCTTTGAGGTAGGTGTCGATTCGGGTATTCCATGCTCGCGGCGCTTGCTTCAGCCCATATAGCGCCTTCTTTAACTTCAACACTTTTTTCTCCTTCCCGCCTTTCATGTATCCAGGAGGTTGCTCCACATATACTTCTTCTTCAAGCACACCATTTAAAAATGCTGACTTCACGTCCATTTGATAGATTGGCCACTTGAATTGTGCTGCTTGGGATATAAGAAGCCGAATTGTCTCCATCCTCGCGACTGGAGCAAAGACTTCATCATAATCAATCCCAGCCTTTTGTCTATAGCCTTTTGCTACTAGACGTGCCTTATATCTTTCTATCTCACCTTGGGCATTCATCTTTTTCTTATACACCCATTTTACTCCTATGGGTTGATGTCCTTTCGGCAGCTCCACCAACTCCAAGTTTCATTTCTTCAATAGCACTTATTTCTTCATCCATCGCGGCTTGCCATTTCTTATCTCTCACTGCTTCTTCAAAAGTGATATTCTCAGCATCCGCTAGAAGACATACCAAGTGTACTTCGCTTGTTGTCTCGTATAGATCTTGCAAGCTTCGCATCTTCGGTTGTCTTGGTTCTTCTTCATCATCAGATGTCGGAGGGCTTGTCTGTTTGATTATCGGTGCAGAGGTTGATTCTTCTATTTCTTCCTCCTGCGTCACCTCTTTTTTGTTGTTCCAATCCCATGCGCTTTCTTCATTCACTTGCACATCTCGGCTTACAACCACCTTTTCTTCGATCGGGTCGAATAACTTGAAAGCTTTTGTCTTCTCGTCATACCCGATGAACACGTACTTCTTACTCTTGTCATCTAGCTTGGTTTTTCTTTGATCCGGTACGTGCGCATAGGCCACACTACCGAATACTCTCAAATGTGATACGGTTGGTTTTCGTCCGCTCCAAGCTTCCTGGGGTGTTTGATCTCCCATCTTCGCATGTGGGCACCGATTTTGCACATACACAGCACATTGCACCGCTTCTGCCCAAAATTCTTTTGGCATGTTTTGCTCTTCAACATCGACCGAACCATATCAAGAATAGTCTGGTTTTTCCTCTCGGCCACACCATTTTGCTGAGGTGAGTATGGTGCAGTCAAGAATCTTCTGATTCCTTGTTCCTCGCAGTAGCTTGTGAAAGCAGTTGACATGTACTCTCCGCCTCTGTCCGATCGTAAGGCCTTGATATAAAGACCAGTTGTCTTCTCTACTTGCATCTTGAATTTCTTGAACACCTCGAGTGCCTCGGACTTTTCTTTCATGAAGTAAACCCAAGTCTTCCTTGTGTAGTCGTCAATAAAGGTGATAAAGTACCTCTTCTCACTGAATGACTTAGGTGTGATCGGGCCACATATATCGGTATGTACCAACTCGAGAGAACTCCTTGCACGATATTCCGCCCTTTTCTGAAAAGTGTTCCTTGTTTGCTTGCCAAGTACACACCCTTCGCAAAATTTCTTGGTGTAGTCCATATCTGGTAACCCGTGGACCATATGCTTCTTTGCTAATTCTGTTAGGCCGCCATAATGTAAGTGTCCGAACCGCAAGTGCCACAACGAGACTTTGTCATCCATGTTGACTTGCAAGCACCTTTCTCGCACACTTCTCAAGTTGAGTTTGAACATCCGATTCTTAGCCATCTCCACTCGTGCAAGTAACCGGCCTCCTTTGTCTTTCAAGTGTAACATTCGATCTTTCATGAAGATCGAATATCCCTTCTCTAATAGTTGGCCCATGCTAAGGAGATTACTTTTCATGTTAGGCACATAGTAGACATCCTCAATTGTCCCTTCTTTGCCATCCTTTTGAGAAAAGCGTATTTTTCCTCGGCCTTTGACTTGAACCTTCGACGCATCTCCAAATGACACGTGCCCATCTTCTATCTCTTGGATCTCCATAAAGAGATGTTTGTGCCCACTCATGTGATTGCTAGCGCCTGTATCGAGATACCAGACCGAGTCGCTATCAGGAATAATGTCTTTATAGGCCATCATGAGAACACCATCGTCTCTTATCTTCTCTTCCGTGACTAGTTTCGCATTTTCTTCTATCTTTTTGTCGGAGTAGCACTCTTTTGCGTAGTGTCCATATTTGCCGCATTTGTAGCACTGGACATTTTGACGATTTGACCGGCCGCCTCTACCACGACCGCGTCCTTGACCACGCCAATTTTGTTGGATCGGCTGGTCCTTTTCTTTCGAGTTGTCTCCACGTCCGCAGCCTCTACCGTGACCACGACCTCCACGGTCGCGTCCTCGACCACGCCAGTTTTGCTGGGCATACATCGTCTTGTCCTCCTTGATAGTTGCCTTAGATTGTAAGGCCTCTTCGAGCAGATCTTGTTTCTTCTTCTTCCGTTGCTCATGCGCCTCGAGAGAACCGGCGAGATCATCTATGGTCATCTCCTCCAGATTCTTCGACTCCTCAATTGCGCATACAACATTTTCGAAATTCTCGGTCAATGACCGCAGAATCTTCTCCACGACCCTTGAATCGGTTATGGTTTCTCCATTGCGTTTGAGTTGATTTACCACCGTTTGTACACGCGTGATGTAGTCAGATACTCCTTCTGACTCCTTCATTTTCATGACCTCCAATTCACCTCGTAGAGTTTGAAGCCGCACTTGTTTAACACGGTCGGCACCTTTGAAGACTTTTTGCAAAATCTCCCATGCCTCCTTCGAAGTTGCCGCACTAGCAATCTTCTCGAACCCCGACTCATCTACCGCTTGGAACAAGAAGTAGAGAGCGGTCTTGTCTTTCGTGCGCGTTTCTTTCAACGCCTTTAATTGATTCGGCGTCATGTTATCAGTAGTAGCCGGCTCTGTGTAGCCATTCTCAACTACTTCCCACGCGTCTTGTGCAGCAAGCAACACCCGCATCTGAATGCTCCAATTGTCATAGTTCGTCTTTGTGAGGCGTGGTAGCGGCATTTGCCCCAGCGGTGTAGGCTTTTGTCCCAGCGGTGTACTCCCGGAATTTGCCATGGCTGTCACCGACGGTCTTCACCTTCAGCACTTGTCTTCGCTTTCGGTACTTAGTTTCGCCTTCGCACTTAACTTCGCCTTCGGCAACTTGTCTTCGCCTTTGCCTTTAGCACTTGTACTCGCCTTCGCCTTCAGCACTTGTACGAAGGTGGTAGGGGCGGTCTTCTCCAAGCTTCAAGCTTCAAGCTTCACAATGGGATCACCTCCCAAAGAAGCTTCAAGCTTCACCTTGGTTCAAGCTTCAAGCTTCACAATGGGAACCACCTCCCAAAGAAGCTTCAAGCTTCACCTTGCTTCAAGCTTCAAGCTTCACAATGGGAATCACCTCCCAAAGAAGCTTCAAGCTTCACCTTGGCTCTGATACCAATTTGTTAGCACAAGAACTAGAAATATGAGGAGGAGGAGCAAGGAGCAAGAACACAAAAATTTCTTTTCTATCAAACTCTTGCTCTCTCATTTCATTCAAGGATGACAACACTATTTATAGACTCCTAATGACTCTTGAGATTCCACACACATTGGAATTCCACACACAAAGACTCTTAGACTTCCTCACAATGACTCTTGAGATTCCACACTACATAATGCATTTGACCTCTCATCTCCTTAATTAATATTGTATTGGGAACTCCAAGGGACTTTGTTTGAGTTTATCTTTCAACAGGAAAAATGTAGCTATGAGCGAAGAACTGGTACTGATTTCTCTATGGTTGACAAGTGACAAGTGTGAGTTACCACCCGAAAGATTGCTGTATGATAACATCCTCTGTTGATGGAACTGTCCTTGTTTGGAAAACATGAGGAGAACAATTCAATGTATCATCATGTTGGCCCTATGCTTCAGTGCTTGTAATTGCAACCCTGAAAGATCTATGCTCCTTTAGTTGTGTGTACATCCAGCCATTGCCATGTTCAAACTCTGGAGAATTGGATGAGAAGGAAACTGTAGAGATTATCTGGTTTCAGCTATGCTACACAACCTGCATGGTTATCTAGAAGAGTGCATCGACTGCAAAGAGCATTCTGAAATCATGAAGCTGCTGTTTTGATAATCCAATCATGATTGGTGTGTATTCTCATCTTCAAACTGCTTGTATTGGAAGAGACAGCTTATTTTGTACTTGATCTTTCGTATTCCACCCGTGATGTCTTCTGTTCATTTGAATCTCACATCAACCATTGATACGAATTATGACAGGCTGCTTGTCATCTTGTTTCAAGTAATTCCTGCATTTAAATTTGAGTAATACAAGTGTTTCATTTAGTTAAAAAAGAAGCAGATGTATTAATAATATCATTTTTCTGGGTTTCAGCAGGTGATTCGGCTTATTCATCATCATTGAATGGTGAGTCTGATCTCAATGTTGCGCGGCTTGGATTAAAAAGATTCAACCAAGATTAAAAGTAATCAATGAAGACTAATACGTTAAGATTAACAGCTGGAGAATGCTGGAAGCAAATTAAGGTTTCTATGTTAACCATTCAACAAGTTGAACAGTCGCTGTCTGCAATGTCTATTTGAGGAGGAAAAATCGTGGCAGGGAAGTTCCTTGAAGTTCCTAGTTTTTCTTAATAAGGTCATGGCTGACACCAATTTTCAACGGAACACGCTTAAACCTAGTTTTTCTTAATAAGGTCAATTAAAAAAAATATCTCAGCTCAAGCAACTCTGGTTAAGTAATGTAATTGTGTTCCTTTCTCTGAATGGTCAACTAATGCAAATCTATTCCTGCAAATATTGATAATAAGTTTTTAAATTGACTTGGAATTCCTGTACCACAGTTCTCGTTCAGACGTTAAGCAATGCAATCAGTTTGCATATAAATCAAGAGATGCAACCCAAAGCAGAAAATCAAAAGCAAATCGAGCAGCATGATTTCAGCTAATTCCTTTGCACGTTCTCTTCTTATCGGTATAATACTGATTGCTGCCTTTTGTGTGATGCAGTTTGAACTTGTGCGCGGAGGAGGTAGGATTTCAGCTGCAGTACTAATCTCTTTATGTTTAGATCTCTAGACCAACTTTTCTCTTTTCGTGACGATTTCTGTGTTTATGTATGTATCATTTACAGATGCGAAGCTGAGGAAGCTCGGAGATAGCTATGTGCCATATGGCAATCACGTACCTAGATATCGCCTCTCTCAGATGTACAAAGACAGACCTATTGAGTTCGTCCCATCTCCTCCACCTCCGCCATCTGGACATCCACCGTTATCTCCAGGGATGAAACACTGAACCTACAGGCATAATAACAGATCACATGGTGACTGATTGTAATAAATCTGTTGGAGTGGTGGACTGTCAAGAGAAGAGGCGATGGATGTTTACCAACTCCAAACGCTCTTGTGTACTAGGTTGCTACCCTTTTTTGTACCTCCAAAATAAATTCACTCAAGCTAATACTTTGCACAAAGTGAGAAGCTCTGCAATGCTTTGTTTTGCTTTCTTTTGTTTTTCTTCTTGTCTTGTATTTTACAACACAACCATTCGACCCCTTATATAGGATTGTATACAATGAAGTTTCAAGTATAATAAATATATGTGTTAATAACCTCACAAAACTCTCTTAGTAAATATACTATTGGTTTTGCTTAACTTTATTGATCGAGTCAATAAGCTTCAGGTTTGTTTTTGTATTAACTCCATAACTCTAACAAATTACCCCCTCAAACCTGTAGCGTAGTCATGCCTAGCTTGTCTCTTAATCTTCTGAATGCATCTGCTTTTAGAGGCTTGGTGAATATGTCTGCGACTTGATCTAGAGTATGACAATACTCCAGCACTATGGTTTTCTTCTTTACATGGTCTCTAAGAAAATGAAACCGTGTATCTATGTGTTTGCTCCTCCCATGGTGTCTGGGTCCTTTGCAAGCTGTATAGCTGATTTGTTGTCTACAAATATCATTGTTGGTTTTTCTTGTGGATGATCCAGGTCCTTTAAAATATTTCTCAACCAAATTGCTTCACAGACTGTAGATGCAGCCGCCACATATTTTGCTTAGGCCACAACTCCTTACTTCTTTGAGATCCATGAAAATGCAGTTGACCTAAGATAGAAGACTGCCAGTGGCACTTTTTCTCTCATCTTGATTACCTCCATGATCGCTATCTGAATAGCCTACTAATTCTGAAGTTTTACCATAAGCATAACATAGACCAAGGTTGAGTGTACCTTTGATATACCTTAAAATTCTCTTCGCAGCTAACCAATGAGACTCTTTCGGCGTCTCCATATAACGACTCACAAGTCCGACTCCATAAACGATATCAGGCCTTGTGATCGTCAAGTACCTCAGGCTACCAACTAGACTTTTAAAGAGAGTCGAGTCTACAAAATCTCCATTTCCTTCTCTTGATAGCTTCGTTCCTGTAGCTATTGGGGTGTTCACCGGATTACAGTTACTCATTTTGAATTTCTCTAAGATCTCCATCATGTACTTCTTTTGAGATATAAATATCTCATCTTGTTGCTGCTTCACTTCGATGCCAAAAAAATAGGACATCAATCCATTGTCCGTCATCTCAAATTCATTGAACATCGCCGCCTTGAATTCAGCAAGCATTTCGGCGCTACTTCCTGTGTACAAACATATCATCAACATAAAGACAAATTATTAGAAATTCGCCTTGATGGCTCCTCTTCATGTAGATGGCATGCTCATAGGGACATTTGGTGAAGCCATTTGATGAAGATAACCATCAATTTGGGCATTCCATGCCCGTGGTGCCTGCTTTAAGCCGTACAAGGCTTTCTTCAGGCAATAACTCTTGTTTTCTTGTCCTTTTGTTAGAAAACTTTTTGATTGATGTACATACACCTCTTCTTCAAGAATACCATTGAGAAAAGCTGACTTGACATCTAGATGATATATCTTCCACCTGTGATGAGCTGCAAGTGAAATTAATAGTCCCACCGTGTCCAATCGAGCAACTGGTGCAAAGACTTCTTCATAGTCGATGCCGTACTTTTGTTTGTAGCCTTTCGTGACAAGTCTCGCCTTGTATCGATAACTTCACTATCTGTTGTGTGTCTGATCTTGTACACCCAGACACCTAGTGCCTTGTGACTTTGTGGAAGTGTTGTCAACTCCCATGTGTCATTCTTCTGGATGACATGAATCTCCTCCTTCATTGCTGATCGCCAACAATCTTCTTCCTCAGCCTCTTGGAAAGTAAGAGGCTCATGTTCAGCATATAAGTAGAAGAGATTAGTCTCTCCATTTTCTTCTATCTGCTCATAGATCTCCCTGAGGCTTCTCATTTTGATGGGACCTCGTTGCACGGAGGATTCGCTGCTACTACTTTTCCCAGAAGATGGAGAACCTCTTGCAGGAGACGGTGTAACATGTTGAGGAGATGGTTGTGTAGCTGGTGGTGGAACCTCTTGTAGGGGCTCGTTAGGTTCATTCACCATGGGTTGCTCTTTGATAGTCTCTTCATTGCTCCAACTCCACGCTTCAGCTTCATTGAAAACAACGTCTCTACTAGCCACTAGTTTCTTAGTTAGTGGATTGTAAAGCTTGTATGCCTTTGACTCCTCGTTATATCCGATGAAAATACATTTTTTACCATGATTGTCAAGCTTCTTCCTTTTGACTTCAGGTACTTGAACATATGCACACACCCAAATATTCGTAGGTGTGCGACACTAGGCGTGTAACCGCTCCATGCCTCTTGAGGAGTCTTGCCTTTCACTTGCTTCATCGGGCACCGATTGAGCAAGTAAGTTGAACACGTTACAGCTTCCGCCCAGAACTGCTTCGGCAGCCTCTTTTCTTTAAGCATGGTTCTTGTCATGTCAAGAATGGTGCGGTTCTTTCTTTCTGTGATGTCCTTTTGCTGTGGTGTATAGGCAGCAGTAAATTGCCTCTTTATGCCTTACTTCCTGCAATATTCTTGAAACAGATTTGAGGTGTACTCACCATCTCGATCAGATCGGAGAGTTATTAGCTTGTGGTAACTCTCCGCTTCAACAAGGGCTTTAAAATTCTTGAAGATAGTAAAGGCATCAGATTTTTCTTTAAGAGTGTACACCCACAACTTTCTACTGAAATCATCAATGAAGGTAATAAAATATTTATTACCTCCTAAAAAGACAAGATCAAGTGGTCCGCAGATGTCAGTGTGAACAAGTTGCAATGGTGCCTCCGCTCTCCACGACTTTCCACTGGGAAAAGGAAGTCGTGCTTGCCTGCCAATTATGCAAACTTCACAAGTATGATTCGGTGGATCGATTTTTGGTAAACCTTGTACCATGCCGGCTGTAGATAGTAACTTCAGGCCGTTGAAATTTAGATGACCGAAACGAAGATGCCACCTCCATGGCTCATTCTTCACGAGTCCTTGAAAACACTTTTCAACTTCCGTGTTTAGATGTAAGGGAAACATGCGGTTCCTTGTCATCTTAACATAAGTTATGAGATCTCCTTTTGCATTTTGCAACCAAAGATGGCTGTTCTCCATATATACTTTATATCCTTTTTCGAGTAATTGACTAATGCTGAGAATATTACTATTCATGTTAGGAATATAATAAACATCAGAAATATACTCGGTCTTACCATCCTTTTGGTAGATTTTGATCTTTCCTTTTCCTTCAACGGGGAGTCTTGAAGAATCTCCCAAGCTCACACTTCCATGAACTCTTTCTGCGAGTTCCATGAAAAGTTCTTTCTTCCCGCACATGTGGTGCTAGCACCCGAGTCAAGGTACCAAACATCATTCTGAACACTTGAATCATCATGAGCAAGAAGAAGCGTAGAGTTATTACCCACATTATTTGTTGCTTCGATGAAATTGGTAAGATCTTCAGTTCTGTGCCAGCAATCCGAGGCATAGTGTCCAAATTTTTGACAGTTGTAGCATTGGACGTTCTTGTTGTTTCCGCATACAGATGTAAATATCCCCCGGTTGCTTCGTCCTCGACCTCTGAAGCTTTGGAACTGCACTTGATTTTGAGTGGTTCGTTGTTGGGGATCACGTCCCTACCTCTACCACGACCACGACCTCCACTATGTGAGCCTCGATCATTTAGAGACAGCTTTGACTCTAATGCTTGTTCCAACATTATAGAACTAGTCTTTTTTTGCATGCGTTGCTCATGAACTTGGAGAGATCCCAAAAGCTCCTCTATTGAGATCTCCTCCAAATTCTTTGACTGTTCAATTACCGTCACCACGTGCTCGAACTTAGTGTGAGGGATCGGAGCAGTTTCTCCGTCACTCGAATGTCTTCCATCTTTTCTCCATTTCTTCTCATTATATTCACAATTAAAAGTAATCGTGAATAATAATCAGAGATTTTTCTTCATATTTCATTTGAGCAGCTTCAAGATCGTCCCTCAAAATTTGGAGGCGAATTCGCTTCACCCGTTCGACTCCTTTGTAGATGGTAGTAAGAATTTCCCATGCTTCTTGCTCGTCGTTGCTTCGGTAACTCTCTCGAAGATAGACTCATTCAACCCTTGATAGAGTAGAAAATGAGTCTTGCTATCCTTCTTTCTTTGCACTCTAAGAGCCTTCTTCTCTTCAGCGGTGTAGGTGGCTTCTACCTCCAGTGTGGGTTCTTTGAGCACATCAATGATCAGCTCCCACAACTCTTGAGAACCAAATAGAGCTTTCATTTGAATTGACCAACTCTCATAATTATCCTTTGATAATTTGGGTACTTGAGGATTGACAAGGTTATTGGTAGAGGCCATGAGGAGAAGAGAATGAAAGAAAAGAATGAAATGGCTATGATACAAATTGTTGGAGTGGTGGACTGCAAGAGAAGAGGCGATGGATGTTTGCTAACTCCAAACGCTCTTGAGTACTGGGTTGCTACCCTTTTAGTACCTCCAAAATAAATTCACTCAAGTTAATACTTTATACAAAGTGAGAAGCTCTGCAATGCTTTGTTTTGCTTTCTTTTGTTTTTCTTCTTGTCTTGTATTTTACAACACAACCATACGACCCCTTATATAGGATTGTATACAATGAAGTTTCAAGTATAATAAATACATGTGTTAATAAACTCACAAAACTCTCTTAGTAAATATACTATAGGTTTTGCTTAACTTTATTGGTAGAGTCAATAAGCTTCAGGTTTGGTTTTGTATTAACTCCATAACTCTAACAAAATCAACATGAAACACTTCAACCACGAATAAGTGTTGAACTCCAAGAACATGTCAGAAATGGAACAGTTGTATTTCGTTGGACTACAATGAACTCTTTGTCAATATGTTTAGCTTCACTTTGATGCTTCATAGAAAAGGATAACCCACAGAGCAGAAGAACTTGGAAAATCTCTCTCTCTCTCTCTCTCTCTCTCTCTCTCTCTCTCTCTCTCCCCCCCCCCCTCCCCCCAACTCGAGAATTTCACATTCCCATGGGGAGGAGGAGGTCGCCTCCGGCATGCTCTCCTCATCTGCCTCCCTCTAACTTTTGTCCGCGCAAGATCCAAATATAGCTAGGTTTTCTTTCCTTTTTTCTTCTTTTTTCTTTTTTCCTTTGGGGGTGGCCGGATCCGACCATGAGCCTTCAGATTCGGCTGGATGCAGCCAAAGGGAGGCCGGATTGGCCCGATCCGACCACATCTCACGAATTCGGCAAGATCGGGCCAGATCGGGCCAAGGAGTGGCTGAATCCGGCCTTGGCGACATCTAGGCCCCTGGTGGCCAAGCTCAAGCAGATCGCTGCCACTAGAAACCCTAGTGTTGTAACATTCATGCCATCTATGAGAATGTGAACGATCCACATCGTCCTCGACCTCTGCCACGACTCACATCCCATAATACGTGAAAACGGAATCGCGACGAGAGTCGACGACACATATATGTGAGGAAAATACCCCGCACAACTCGCTAAGCCTAAAGTGACCTGAACAAACTATATAATCATTATGAAGAATCAATATCACTGCAATACATAAATAAAGTCTACACATTATAACAGATAAATTAAAAATTAGAATAAGCAATGAGTCCAATATATAGAATCATGGAAGCAAAAGGAATAAAGAAGAGCTAGAGAATACCGAGAAAGGATATCAAGTAAGAGAACTCCAGCTCTCAAGATGTCTGTGATTCTCTCCAAATATCAATCAGTGATAAATAGCCACAGATCTAGATATGCAAATCCAGAGAGTCAGAACTCCTAGTGAATGTGCAAAAATAAAAGGAAAGTGCTCGTGCATATAACATATGTGAGCATATGATAATACACACAACACAACACACTTAAATAAAACTAAAATAACATGCAGAATATAAATAGACAAAATAAAGCAGTCAATAATAGATTTAGATGTACAGTCAGGTCATGAGTATAATCAGTTGACAATTGATCGAGTTTTCCTGCACACAAAATAATGAATATTAGATTGAGAAGTAAAGGTGTGCGAGGTGCTCAATACTACCGCTCTAGCAAGGGCTATGCAGGTCGTGATCCTCAGGGAGGGACTAGCGATGGAAGCTTTGTTAATAAGTTATCTCTAAAGTTTTATTATTTAATGTTAAGTTAGAAAGAGAGAAGATGGAGAAGAAGAAGTGATATTTACAATGGAATTAAAGAAAAGAAAATTAGAATATGGTAGTGTGAGATCTAAACTAAAGAAATAAAAAGAAAGAAACTATAACACGTACAAACCTCTTCTACCTTGCTTACTTTGATCTGTTCGCGACGACTTACCCTGTCTTGGAAGGTGTGCAAGTATGGCGTATAGGATCGTCCACCTTCGCTACCTACACTATGAAAAGAAAAGACAATCTAAAGAAGGATTGTTCATCTCCATAGGCCATCAAGTGCTCTTCTTTGGCTAGGCAGTCTCGAAGCAATCAGATCTCACGGTCACAAAACATTAGAGAGAAATAACAATAGAAGAAAACAAAAAACTGAGATACACAAGAATCAACAAGAATAAAAGAACATAACATAATAAAAAAAGAACGAACCTCGATTCGATTTATTTAACAATGGAAGAAGAGCAAAACTTACACCGATTGTCACCCTCAGTACAAGTAGATCTCCTTCCTCCATGAGAACATCACTCCTCTCAGTTACAAAAAGGAAAAATAGAAATTACAAAAGAGAAAAGAAAATCTAAACTAGAAGAAGAAAACCTAAAACCCTAGATTTGGCCCTCTGGCTCTGCCTCTGGACGCCCTTCTCGGTTGCACTGCAGGGGGTATTTATAGGAGCAGAAGGAGGTAGAGTCCCAACACAACTCTCCACGAAAACGGGTATCTGGATTTGACAGGATTGCCGCGGAAACGCGGCTTGGGCCGCGTTTTCGCGGCCTTATGGTGGCGGCTGGCCACGCGCTTTGGCGCGTGGCTTCTCCTGGTCCGTCCATCTGGTCGTTTCCTTCTGAAAGTTTGATCCTGGCTCTTTATCGTGGGATTTAGATATAACTTGGGAAGCAAGTTACCTAGATCCCAAATCTTTTTCACGAATTTCCTTCTCTTCTTTTAGCTTTTATCCTCATCCTGCAAGTGTTTAGGGTTGAATAGAAGTCTATCCTTCCTCTTCTTTGTATTTGCAACTTGACCCTTGTGTATTTGCAATTTTGACAATTAATATTTGCACTTTTGCACTTGGGCTTGAATATGGGCTTTTGGGCTTCTTTTAGGCTTATTTATTATTAAAATAGGAACTCAAGGCCTGCACACAAAAAATCACAAAATATTAATAAATGTGCAGAATTATATGAATAGATATGAAAATGTGATGGTAAATATGATGAAAAAATGCACTTTTCACTACCAATCACACCCCCACACTATCTTTTTGCTCGTCCTCGAGTAAAAATCAAAGAGAAAAAGAAAAATTAATCTAACCTAACTCACTTTCGTAGGAATCACGGTTGCACTTAGCATGTGCAACAAGCCGTTAAACCCCTAGGTTACCCTAGAGGACGAGTGTTGTCTCGTGAGGGTTTTCAGCGGATTGCACCCACAAAATCATAAGAAGAAAATATTTGAAATACTTTTGAAAAGACTAAGTAGTCTATAAGTTTTAGGATTATCATTTTTATTCATTCTTCAAACTTAGTCTTTATAAAGTGAATTGTTTTCCTTTTAGGTAAGGGTTAAAACTGAATTTCTAATATAGTCTTTTTCGTTACCAAAAATCATATGCATCCTTATGAATTTTATACTAGGAATCCTTAACTTGGACTCTCATGCCTCTTTATTATTTATTTATATATCTCTTTTTTTTGATATGTATAACTCATCTAATTTCCTTTCGTGTAAGTATCAAGGCTTCTTGAGGCCTTCATACCTAACTAATTGACTATTAGATGTGTTAGTACATATATAAGTAATTTTTCCTAATTTCCTTAGGCTTTCTAATCCACCCATGTAACGAACTTAAAATCGATGACTCTCAAACGGTTGGCTTTAGGGCACCAGGTGAGAAAACACCCGCTGACTCAAATTCGAGTGAAATAGGCCCCAAAACTAAGGACTTTATTATATTTACTCACCTTTAGGCATGAATACTTATGCTTCTTGAGGCACATGTATCAGCTTAATTAGTGATTTTTCCTTTTTTTTTTTTTTATATATGAGGCACAAAGGTCTTCATCTTAGAATCCTAGATATGCATTAGGTATGCACATTTCATTAAGGTAAAAATAAGACTAACTACTTATTCAATTTTCCTCCTATACCTAAAAATTCAACAATTTATTTATTTTGACTAAGTTTTTAGAAATCCTAATCATGATTTTCCTAATCCTTAAAACTAACTTAGATTTCTTTCAAAAGATAAGTCAAAATATTGTCCTTTTTATAATTTTTTTTAATAGCAAATTTTGGTTAGTTTCTACCTATGTTAGTGTTAGTAAAGCCCACCCCACACTTATCTCATGCATTGTCCTCAATGTATGAATGAATGCATATATGCATGAAAAAGAAGAAGGGAAGGCAGAAGTTACCTAAGGTGGTGGTTCCGGTGGTGGTCTAATTGGTCCACGAAATGCGGCCCAATCAACTTTTTGTGGAATTCGGAGGAACCCACCAGAAATTTTTCTTATATAACCCACTAAAATGTATGTATTATCATTTTTAAACAAGTCCACCCCATCAAATTTCCAAATTTCATAATAAATTTCAGAGTCAACTGTGTCAACCTTCTTGTCCCAAAATGGAGTATGAAAAGATGGAATGATTGACTTGGACGTGGAAAAGTACGGGAACGAATACCGACTCAGGAAAGAAACTTAAATCAAGTAATGGCTCAGGAGTCGGGCTAGGTTCAGGAAGTGGGTCCAATTCAATAAGTTGAAGCTCAAATCCACAATAATCTTCCCTCAATGGAATGTGACTCAATGGTGGTGATTCAAGTTCAGGAATGATATGAGTGGGGATCAAAACTGACTCAAAAATATTACCTAAGTCGGGTAACAAAACATGAGTCAATAATGATTCGGGAATTTGAACTTGATCATAGATTTGAGAATCTAGGTCACATATCTCATTGAGTTCAATCTCTAAAAATGAGAACTTGCCAATTTATCCATGGGACTTTCAAAATTGCACAATGGTCAAGTTCAATATGATCATCAAAAATGGGTGATTCACATTCATGATGAATAGGCACAGGATCCAATGTTGACTTGGGAAAAGTAAAATCAGGTGGAGACACCGGAGTCAATATTGAATCAGGAAGTAAAATTGAATCATCAGGTGGGAGATCATGATCATATTCATGCTCAAGTTCTATTTCAGGAAAGGAAAAACTTGCCAAGTTATCAATTGGAGTTTCGGCAAGCTCAAATGATGATTCTGAATTAGAATCTTGTTGTCCAAAGCAACTTGGTTTGTCGGCTCTAAGAGAGTGGTCAGCGATATCAGAATTGGCGGACGTGAGAACGCAAAGATTGAACCATCATATCTAAGTCATGATCACGGGCAAATCTAGCCTGAGTCATGGCTGCAAGCATCTTTTCATGGTGTGATTGGGCTTGAAAAGAGGAAGTGTAATCGTGATGAAGGTGTGAGTCGGTGGACTCACGCATCATCATGTCTAAGATTGATGGTGGTTGTTGCTTGGACTCATGCATACTCATCATTTCCTGGATAGATGGTAATCTATTCTGACTGGGTGGATCTGAGTATGAATCTTGGGAATATTGTGGACAAGGTGGAGACGGAGGACAAATTGGTTGAGAATTTGACTCGGGGGAATCGAAACCCCATGAACTCTGTGAAGAGTTGAAACTATTATGGAAATTATGGTTATAAGATGGGGGGTATGGGTTATATACATTCGGATAAGACCATTCCGGCACACTAGGTTGGTCAAAATTATGATATGTCGGGTTGGTAATATCCGAAAAAGGTGTGTAATATGGATTAAAATTGAAAAAAGTTTATATGCCATACCACACAACACAAACAAAAGAAAAAGAAAAACAAACAAAAGAAAAAGAAAACAAACAAATAATCAAAAAAAAAGAAAAAAAATTCTAACCTAAGTTAGGGTAGACCTATGACCTAGACGACTCCTAACTGGTTAGACTGTCCACGGGAGGTAGGGTGCAGACTTTGACCACAAGTTAATCAGCCAGGTCAGGGCAAGAGTTGTGGGAGGTTTTCCGTCAAAGACGTTCCTTAATTAAATAACCACCAATCTTCGGGCTTTCGGCCCTCAATCCCTTCCTAGACACTGAATTGGCAGGAGTCAACTTCCAGCACTGTTCCCCCTTAGGATAATCTCCTAATTGAGCCGAGATGTCCCTAGGGCAACGTCTACTAATTTTTAAGTTAGGCTTGGGTTAGTGAGTGCTTGGGATATGATTTTTGGGCTAAGGAAGGGTGATGAAATCCCCACCTTATCTTGTTAATGGGTTATGCCCTTAAAAATAAATTTGTGCAAGTGTACAGGATATGTAAATAAGATTCACTCAAAGCATGAAAATCAACCAAGAGGTGAGTCCTATTCTACATGCAATGCGTACGTACCTTGCTCCAGCACTCTTCAACAGTAAAATAAAGGAATGAAAAGACACGTGCCTAATATGCAAACGTCTAATCAATTTTTATCTTAACAACAAGTATTTTACTGTTGATTAATTAGCAGTAAGCAGGGTTATCACAGAACAAAGTTTAATAGAGCAGTAGACAGATATTGCAATTTGCAGAAACCTGCAAAAATTTCAGTCAGTAGTCCTCTGCTACTGCCGCGGATCCGCAGCTATTGCCGCGTTTGCACGGCAAAGTAGCAGGCTTGCTGCTCTGCCTTCGAGGGCAGAGGCACATAGTTGCTATATGTCCACTTCTGCTGTTGTTTTTTCTGTTATCCAAACCTGCAAATAGAAAAGAATATTAGTTAATAATTTTTTTTATTATTAGAGAATAACTTACCGTCCCTCTCCGGCAACGACGCCAATTTTTTGATCGAGTTTTCCTGCACACAAAATAATGAATATTAGATTGAGAAGTAAAGGTGTGCGAGGTGCTCAATACTACCGCTCTAGCAATGGGCTATGCGGGTCGTGATCCTCAGGGAGGAGGGACTAGTGATGGAAGCTTTGTTAATAAGTTATCTCTAAAGTTTTTATTATTTTAATGTTAAGTTAGAAAGAGAGAAGATGGAGAAGAAGAAGTGATATTTACAATGGAAGTAAAGAAAGAAATTGAGAATATGGTAGTGTGAGATCTAAACTAAAGAAATAAAAGAAAGAAAAACTATAAACACATACAAACCCTTCTACCTTGCTTACCTTTGATCTGTTCGCGACGACTTACCCTGTCTGGAAGGCGTGCAAGTATGGCGTATAGGAGTCCACCTTCGCTACCTACACTATGAAAAGAAAAGACAATCTAAAGAAGGATTGTTCATCTCCATAGGCCATCAAGTGCTCTTCTTTGGCTAGGCAGTCTCGAAGCAATCAGATCTCACGGTTCACAAAACATTAGAGAGAAATAACAATAGAAGAAAACAAAAACTGAGATACACAAGAATCAACAAGAATAAAAGAACATAACATAATAAAAATGAACGAACCTCGATTCGATTTATTTAACAATGGAAGAAGAGCAAAACTTACACCGATTGTCACCCTCAGTACAAGTAGATCTCCTTCCTCCATGAGAACATCATCTCCTCTCAGTTACAAAAAGGAAAAATAGAAATTACAAAGAGAAAAAAAAATCTAAGAAAACCTAAAACCCTAGATTTGGCCCTCTGACTCTGCCTCTGGACGCCCTTCTCGGTTGCACTGCAGGGGGTATTTATAGGAGCAGAAGGAGGTAGAGTCCCAACACAACTCTCCCATGAAAACGGGTATCTGGATTTGACAGGATTGGGCCGCGTTTCCGCGGCCTTATGGTGGCGGCTGGCCACGCGCTTTGGCGCGTGGCTTCTCCTGGTCCGTCCATCTGGTCGTTTCCTTCTGGAAGTTTGATCCTGACTCTTTATCGTGGGATTTAGATATAACTGGGAAGCAAGTTACCTAGAATCCTAAATCTTTTCCACGAATTTCCTTCTCTTCTTTTAGCTTTTATCCTCATCCTGCAAGTGTTAGGGTTGAATAGAGTCTATCCTTCCCTCTTCTTTGTATTTGCAACTTTGACCCTTGTGTATTTGCAATTTTGACAATTAATATTTGCACTTTTGCACTTGGGCTTGAATATGGGCTTTTGGGCTTCTTTTAGGCTTTATTTATTATTAAAATAAGAACTCAAGGCCTGCACACAATAAATCACAAAATATTAATAAATGTGCAGAATTATATGAATAGATATGAAAATGTGATGGTAAATATGATGATAAAAATACACTTTTCACTACCAATCAACAATCTATCAAGTGGGTAGAGTCAGTCAGTACTAGAGTCAGAAGTCCAATCATGTCAGGTGTAGTATCGGGTGTCCAACATACATACATGAATCAGATAAGACAATCAGTTACAGTATATTATTATTTATTATGTCAGTAATACTGTTGGCCTAAAGGCCTATCACTCTAGTTTTGATGATGATCAACTCATGTAGTTATAGTACTAATGATCTTGTGTTTATTTAGTTTTCAGATTGGTGATCAAAATCTTAGTAGTGTTGTAGCTTCAACAAAGGATTTAAAGTTAAGTTTTGGAGCTAGCACGGTTTGATTCAAGAGCTTGTGCATCAAGACCACATCAAGTACTCAAGAGGAGTCTAGCTCGTTGGATCAAGTTTGGACCAAGTCAAGAAGATGAGAAGACTTCAAGTGAAGACCTTCAAGATCAGGACTTGTGTCTAGGTTTGTTTTTATAAGATTTTGTTTTTAGTAAAGGATAGAATAGTTGGTGGATTGCTCAAGTATATCTTATACACACACACACTCTTGATTTAAATAAGTTTT